>CM059200.1:12637335-12767359 GCA_030323885.1 Branchipolynoe longqiensis
ATGAGAGGCAGATACAGAAATTCTATCAAACTGCAAGACAACGCAAACCCTTTGGTCTTCAGTGCCTTCATGTGTTTCGGTTTACCTGGGGGCAACACCTATCGTGATAAGAATGTTATCGTGTGTAATAATCTCGGTAGTGACCTGCTCCCAGCCAACACCACCCACCCCCACCCCCCTCCTGAGTGGGAGGTACCGGCATGCTTCACTCCACCCTCCCCCCCCCCCCATGTGCGCGGCTTTCGCACACCACTGGCTTGGAAGTTTTGTTTATAGTGAGTATCCCTATACGGGTATAAATCCTCGGCTGGAGGTTTTTTATTATTATTATTATTATATATCATTATACGCTCGGGCTTCATCCAGTCCAATATCACCTGGGATTTTGCCCGAGCCTATGGTGCGATGGTGGCGCCGCCACCTGGCTAATCCTGGTACTTATGTTCCAACTAGGCTTATTCACTTGCTTGGATGTGTATATATATATATATATATTTATATGAAAAATTCCTGGGTGAAAATGAACAGATGCTTGCATCCGTTAGGGAGGAGGAGGGCCCGTGGCGGTATCGCTGGTCCCTTCATGGTGGTCAGTATGCACATAGGTACATATATAATAATAACAATAATAATGGAATTCCCTTCCACGCATTTATACTCGCGCAATACTTATAGATCACATAAAGTCTGGATAGAGTACAAATAACACCAAACAAGAATGAAGTGGTATTAGGAATATATTCTCTGACTAGGAATATCAGCGAAACCTAAACCAAAAATAAATTCTCCGACGCCAGTGAGGTTTTGCCGCGCTAGCCGGTGCGTGGGGAGTCTCGGAGGTGGCGCCACCAGTCATGTGCATGGGGAGGATGCAGTACACCATATTCGGTGTAAAAAGTATATAATAAAAATAATTAACTTCCGCGCCTTTATGCACGCATAATGCATTATACATGTCATGCGATGTATAATGCATTATACAAATATAAATAATGCAAAATTGTCCATTCAACAAAATCAATGACCTCATGTAATTGCATCAGAATACAGTACTGGTGGCACCCCGCTGGGCCACCTGTCGCACTACCTGGATGTCGCCAGCTGTACTAATGCAGTGCCTGGAGACATTTCATATTTTTTAATTTTTTATTTTGTTGTTGTTGAAGATTTATACTGCCTATCATGGATAAGCCTGAATAGGCTTGTTTTCACCATTAGACAGTTTGTCGATAGAAAGCCCGAGCCTACACTTTTACCGACCCAAGGGATTTTTTACCTCCCACACCACATAGACATGGTATGAGAGCAACGCCTTTGATGACGCTGTAAGTTATACACAGCGGTGGAAATCCAAATTGGCAGAGGTGGGGGCACAGGGAATCGAACCACTGACCTTCAGATTAGGAGTCCGACCTAGAAAAAAGTCAGACACTCTAACCACTCCGCCACAGAGAACATATGACATATGTAGCCAGATGGGATGACAAGATGAGTTGAGCAGCCCGCTGCCGGTTAACTAGATTGTGTTATTTGATATTCCGGTTTCATTTTGAAACCCTGGTCGAGTCAAATCAATGAATTTGAAATTTGATACTTGTCGCTACATAGCCTGGCATTCAGCATTACCACCATTAGGATAACGTGTGCAGCAGTGGAATGAGGAAGACCAATTTTCCGTGATTGTGAAATCCCCCGCCCCCCCTTAATCAACTAATGTAACCCTCCTTCCCGCAACAAGAAACCAAATATATATTGATGGTTGTACATGCTACCAACATGTCAGGTATTACTAGGGCGGCTACCGACGTTTGGCAGCTTGCCAGGAAATGACACACCCGTGTGCCAGTGCAAGAGCATGGGATGCTTATAATTGTCTAGCCGATCGCGTGATCTACATGGTGTGTGACTTCCGGTTAGACCAGCTTTCAGCGGGGTAGTCCCCAGAGCCTGCTGCTGACGTCATTTCCGGTATACTACTTGTATTTCCCCTGGGAGCCAAGATGGTGGGTTGGTTGTTGGAGGTTTACGTCCTGGCAACATCTAAGGTCATATCAGGATGTGTACTGACTTCTGATAGTGCGCAATCATGGTCACTTTATAGTGCTGCCCCACTGGGAAATCAGGCCGCCAGCACCACAACCCGATATTCCACTGTCACATTGTCCTAGGCTAACCAGTCCTTGCCGTATCCTATTAATGCCGATTGACAGGCTCGGAAGCGACAAGTATCAATTTTCAAGTCATTTGTTTGACTTGACCAGTGATCAGCCACACAGAATATTAGTTCTTGCCACTTCCGCCAGAGGAAGGGTTTGTGATGCAAATCATTTATAAGACCGTTACTAGAGAGCATATTGCACAGCGACCAGCCATACACATCATTAGTTATTACCACTGCCGTCAGAGGGAGGATTCGTGATGCAAATCATCTATAAGACCTTTTCTACAGAGCAAGCCGCACAGTAACGGCCGCTAGAGGGTGGGTTGGTGGTGGAAATCATTTATTGCAGCTGGAATTCTAGCTGTGCGTTTCCACGTGTAAGCATGCCTCCAAAATAATAATAGTAATAGTAATAAATATTTATTTCCACATGATCATTGACATACAAGTTTATATTTATATCAGTAATGTTTCACATGAAAAAGGAGGAAACAGAAGTACAATACTTAACCCAGTTAAAAATAATAGAGAAACAAATAACTAGAAAATTAACAGAAAACAGGAACAAGAACAGGAACCAAGAGGAGAAAACAGGACGAACACCACAAACAAAATGATAATGATAACAAATTCTAGGACAGTTTTGTTCGATTCGGGATCTTTCTGATTCCAAATATGGGCATTGCAGTTTAATCTTGATGGGTTATTAAACCAGTACTTAAATACACAAAAGCAACACCACCCACACAAAACGCAGATAATGCAGACTACAGTAAAACCTCGCTAACCTTCCACCTCCACAAATCAACCACTTCTCTATATCAATCACTATATTTGGATCCCATACGGTCGTCCACACAGTACTATCATAACAATAACAAAACTCCTTAAACCGACCACCTCGCTAAATGGAACATATAAAATTGGTCCTATGGTTGGTCGATTTAGAGAGGTTTTAATGTAGTTGGGTTTTCTTCCAAGCAACCCCTAGCGGGGAAATTTGGCACTAATGGCTTCGCGAAGTGGCTTCGAGTCAGGCGAGATCTTTAAAAGTGGCTTCAATTGATGAAGCCGCAAGGGAGGATGATGTCTGGTGTAATCATTACTATGACAACTGACGCTTATCTCCTGGTAATCTGCCACAATGATAGGCTGGTACTTACCCATAAACTCCGCATGGCGGCGCCACTCTGATACTAGTCATAGGTCCCCATGTCCCAGTGTGGTGGTGTTAGGATAAGAGTGTAGTAGTCTGCACTGACCTCTCAGGCAAGAAGCCACATAGATATATATATGTGGATAGGGTGATTGCATCAGGGAGCCTGGGTCACATGGGGTAATGGTTACTGTAGTAGTCTGCACTGATCTCTCAGGCAAGGAGCCACGCCACATAGGGAGGAAGGCGTGGGTCAGGTGATGATACTCAGCGAGCCTAGGTGGTGAAATGGTCAAGCCCCTGTCACACCTCGCCGGATTGAGGAAACGGAAAGAGCCGGACAAACAAAATATTCTAGTCTGGTGTGATTCAGACGTGAAATGTATTGATTATGTAAGGGACGGTAATGGGCGGGTAACTGATGGGTAACAGACGGTAACAGATGTTAACATACAGTAACAGATGGTAACAGAGAGTACTGGTTGATAACATATCTAACGATAAACGGACAATTCAGGATACAAAAAGAACTATAACAAACGGCAATGGACATGTAATGGATATGTAATGGACGGGAATGGACGGTAGCGGACAGCAACGGACAAGGATGCATGGGGAACGGACGGGTAATGGACGGGTAACGGATGGAGAACGGACGGAGAACGAATGGGGAACGGACGGAGAACGGACGGGAATGGAGGGGAAAGCATGGGGACAGATGGGGAACGGATGGGGAACGGATGGGGAACGGATGGGGAAGGGACGGGAAGGGACGGGGAACGGAAGGGGAATGGACGGGTAATGGACGGGGAATGGACGGTAACGGATACTAACCGCATATGTCAGACCGGTGCAATCAATTACAAGTTTTGTGCACGCTCAAAACGTGTAACGGATCAGGCCGGATATCAATGGATATCAACGGATATATGCAATGGACACAAACTGGACTTTGCATATCAACGTGCTTTGTTCGGTTTCTTTCCATTTCCCAAATCCGGCGATGTGTGACAGAGCCTTTAGCAAACTAGTCCAGAATGCAAGAGATGTGGGTTCGATTTCCGCTCAAGGCAAAATCTTCTCCATTTTCATCATCCCCATGATACCGTCAAGAATAACTGGTTTGGCCGTCTCAGTTACTCATCTTACTCACTACTGTCAGGCAGAACCTGGCAACTGTCTGCCAGACTCCACCTATACAATACTAGAAACAACCGATAAGAAAGAAAGAAAATAAGTAGGGCAAGATTGACAGTGATAAGGTTGAGCTTTATTGCTACAACTCTTGTTCACCTATTAGTGACCTGCCACCCTGACTCACTAACAACCTGCCACCCAGACCCACATGGTTCCTGCTTGTTCAGTCTAATTAGTGCCTACAGCCCATTGAACCTAAGTCCTATGGGTGTTACACACAGCTCAGTGTTGTACTGCTTCCTTTGGTATCTCTAGAGTGAGTGTGTCTGTAGAGCAAGTGCAAGGAGTATGAGGTGACTGGGCTCACACAGGCAGTCAATCAGACACCTCTGCAGTCTGGGAGGGGCACATGTCACTTAACCCCAGTGGAGGTGGTGTCCATAATATATGCAGACTGGCTGTGTGTGCTTACCCAACAGTCCCGTGGTAACAAGTAGTCGTCGTACAGTTACAATAAACATTAATATGTGTTCCCGCTCCACTTGCACTCTTCCTGCTGCATGCAGGGAACATTTTCTGTAATTAATAACCATATCTTAATATCTGGTCATCCTACCGCAATCCCAGTCACTGCATGCCATAACATTCCCACATAGTTATTTATATGCCACACAGCGAGTGGGCACACATTGTGTCTCTAGTATTACATAACAATGGTCTCCAACTCCGTCGTCCAAGATACTGATATGATTCCAAGCTTGTCTCTCACGACTGAGAGACCGTATATTTTTACAACCAGTTGCCGTGACGAGGACCCTGTAATGCTATACATTGTATGGTTGTTGAACCTACCATGTGTATCTAACTGTGAATGCACTGCCTGTACGTATATAATTGTAAGCATTAAAACAAACTTATACATGTAAACATTTAAAAGGCTTACAATTCCAGTAGGCCAAGTGTAGTCGTCTGCAGAGACCTCTCAGGATAGGAGCCATTTAGAGAGATAGGTGTAGATAGGTGATGACATCAGGGTGGCTAGGTGGTGTAATGTTCTAATTGTTTTCCACACTCTAATACTCTCTAATGGTTCCACATACTCTCCACTTGGTGGTGCCACGATTGTGCCAGAATACCGGTGTCATTTTGATAATTGGAATAATCCACGTGTTTGTTTGTTGTTTTACATCCCAACAACATCTAAGATTACATCAGGACGCCAACCGACTTGTGACAGTGAGCACTCATGTCAACTTTATAGTGCTGCCCTACTGGGATAGCAGGCCTCTGGCACCATGCACCGATATCCCACACAATCACGTTATCCTGACACTGAGCTAACCAGCCCTTGTCCTATTCTATTAAAGCTGAGTGCCAGGCTAGGTAGCGACAAGTATCAATTTTCTGAGTCATTGGTTTAACTCTGCTGGGATTCAATCCCCCAACCTTCCGCATGGGAAACCTGCATTCTTACCAATTCAGCCACCAAATCGGGTGGCCGGATTGGTAAGAATGCAGGTTTCCCATTCGGAAGGTTGGGAGTTCAATTCCTGGTCGAGTCAATACAATGACTTATAAAATTCCTAGCCTGGCACTCGGCATTATTAGGATAGGGCAAATTCTGGTTGGCTCAGTGTCAGGATAATTTGACTGAGTCG
Source organism: Branchipolynoe longqiensis (assembly GCA_030323885.1). Classification (NCBI taxonomy): domain Eukaryota; kingdom Metazoa; phylum Annelida; class Polychaeta; order Phyllodocida; family Polynoidae; genus Branchipolynoe; species Branchipolynoe longqiensis. Next base: position 12,643,448 of record CM059200.1, read on the forward strand.
GATATCAAGTCATATTGTCAGCAGCCTGGTCTACCAGTGGGGCATCACTATAAAGTCACCATGAGTGAGCACTATCACAAGTCGGTTGCCATGCTGATATGACCTTAGATGTTGCCAGGACGTAAAACTCCAACAACTAACCAACCAGCCTATTCAGATAACGCGTCCAGTGCATCTTGAAATTGTAGCGAAAGAATTCACTCATGCCACAGAGGCAGAGTGACTCACTCACTGTCCCTTCGATCACGTGACCGTGCCGGCCTTCGCTGAAACCGGAAGTGAGTGAGGTGCCGTGATCCTGCGCACGTGGAGGAAGGAGTCACGCATCAGTGCCCTTGGCCATGCTTGGCTGAATCGCATTAAGAGGTTTCAAAGCATCCAAAGCTGGACACTCGCAAGCCGACTCCAGTGGCTACTAGACACCCGGCCCGAGATTGGTGATTGTTGGCAGTGTGGTGGCCACCGTACGCCTGTGGGATTTGCGATTGCTTGCGAGACCCATGCAGGTTTGTAGGCGTGTTGGTGGATTGCTGCTTTTTGTCGTCTATGGGCAGGGCTTGTGGCCGTCGTCGATAGATAATAACTGGGGTTTGTGGCACACTTCACAGTAATGTCATGCGAGCATTGCTTTTTTTTGAGGATTTGGTTAATACATCTAGTTTCAAGACAGGTTATTTCCATAGGGTAATAATTGTGTGTTTGTAATTTTCTGACATTGATGTTATAATGCTCCCCCAGTACGAGACCAGGCCGTCTGCACCATGACATGATATTCAACTCAGTCACATCATCTTGATGGTGAACTAACCAGTCCTTGCCATATTCTAGGTAGCCTACAGGTATCAATTGTGGAAGTCATTGGTTTTGAACTCTCGATCTTTCGCACCGGAAGCCTGCGCTCTTACTGATTTGGAGGCAGCGTATTGTGGGGCAATGTGTTGGGTTGTGGGTGGGGGGTGGGGTGGGGGAGGTGGGGGTTATTGGATGTTGGTGCTGTGTGTGGGGCGGTGTGCGTGGGGGTATTGCATGTGTGTGCTATGTGTGTGGGGGGGGGCGGTGTGTGGGGGGGGTAGTACATGTGGGTGCTATGTGGGGGGATGCGGTGTGTGTGTGGGGGGGGGGGGTTGATCTGTGTGTGGGGGAGGCGGTGGGGGCTACTATGAAATGTGATAGTTTCAGCTCATTTCAGGTCCCGTTTGAGATGTAGAATACTAACTAATACAATATATATAATAAATTAAAATGTAAATCTTGTATCTAGCATTGCATTTACACCAATCTAATAGGCACGTCTTATAACATCTGTACAGCTAGGAAGTGAGTAGGGTTTATCAGACATTGGTTATATATTTCTTTGAAACAAGGTTCTATTGACACATTTGAGATTTTAATATTTAGAATAAGAATTAAACATGGTGATTAAACATCAGTCTGTAAAGTGACCGATTGTTTTGTGGGGAATTTTATGTTTCTTAGTTCAAAATGTTCAATTATGGATAGTTGTGTCTTAAATATATTCATGTTATTATTATATTGCATTTGTATATCTATCTGTACACTAGATGATTATGTATTCCTATTACGCCTTTGTTATGGTGTCGACGCTGTTTTCAGTGCATGCGCAGTCGGAATGACGGAACTAGTCTATTGTGTGTGGGTAATGAGGGGAGGGGGCGGGGGTATTTCAACAAGGTGGGGGTGTGTCGAGAGCGGCAGGGCGCGTGTCTGGGTGGGGGGTGGGTGGAGTGGGGGGGGGGCGGGGGGGGTGATGGGGCGGGCTGGGGGTGATGGGGCGGTGCGTGGTGGGGCGGGGATGATGGGGCGTGGGTGGGGCGGGGGTTGATGGGGCGGGGTGGGGCGGGGGCTGTGGGGCAGGGGTTGATGGGGCGGGGTGGGGGGGGTGATGGGGGTGGGTGATAGGTCGGGGTGGGCGGGATTGATGGGGCGGCGTGGGGCGGGGGCTGATGGGAAGGGTGTGGAGGGGTGTGGAGGGGTGTGGCGGGGTGTGGCGGGGGTGGTGGGGCGTGGTGGGGCGGGATATCGCGGGGTCGATGTGGGGCAGGGAGGCGCGGGATGGGGGGTTAATGGGGCGGGCGGAGGCGGAGGCGCAGTCGGGCGAGGTGATGTATGGTGGGTGGGGTGGGGCGGGGTGGGGCGAGATCAATAGTACTATATGAGCCGCTGTTCTCCCCGCCCCCACACACTCCCCGCCCCCACACACTCCCCACATCTAATCAGACTAATTCCCCCACACACCACCGACCGGGTCAACGCCGAACAGCAGGTAGTGTAGCTTCTTACACTTGACACCGATAGTCACTTACACTCGACACCGAAATTCACTTAGGGAGGGGGGTGCGTTGTTGAGGGGTGGTGTATGGAGGGGTGAGGTGTATGGAGGGGTGAGGTGTGGAGGGGTGAGGTGTGGTGAGGTGGTGTGTGGAGGGGTGGTGTTTGCAGGGTGGTGTGTGGAGGGGTGGTGTGAGGAGGGTACTGTGTGAAGGGTGGTGTTTGGAGGGTGGTGTGTGGAGGGTGGTGTGTGGAGGGGTGACTTGAAATTGGGAGTCGTTTGTAACCTTACGACGGTTACTGGTTGCAGAACTGCAACATTAATAGAGAGGCTCCGATAAATCGGCCCAATCTTTTATATTTGATTGAAGACTTAACTTCAGTAGGGAGTGTTGTAGAAGCTGGGGACATCTTTGTGTGCATTGACCCCTACCTCAGCAGAGAGCCAGGCCCTGAGTGCACTCTCCCAGACCTGCCCATCATCCCTAAATCTATAATTACCTGCCCTCAAGCATGGGCCAAACCAGATATATATGCACAACGTACATGTACACACACTTTGGGCCAGCCACACAGAATAATAATAGAGGCTTTCCATGTCCCCCCTCTGCCGATTATCGGAATATTTTACACTCTGTTGGTTGCCGTGGAACTGCAATGGATGGCAGTCCCCATAATCGAGTGCCCCAAGCTCTACTATAGACACCTTTCAATGTTTACAAACGCGTATGCGCGCGCAGCTTGGCTGCAGAACGAATGCACACTGCCATTGAGTTTGTCAATATGCGCAGTGCGAAACACTAGTTTTATTCAAAATTAATAGAAATCCAGAACCCAAACCTTATAAATTTGATATAATCTGTTTGTTACGGATGTTATCTGTTTGTGTGCCAAGCGGTTTGTTTCTAGGTCTGTGGTTTTAGAGATATTTCACTTTTTCTGTATGAAGACTGCTTATAGCCATTGAGTTTGCAGTGTGACCATGTGGCATCCTGCAGCCAATCAGCGCGCGCACTGACCTAAATACTGATGCTGATGTCATATGAAATAGGTCTATAGCGGCCACCCCTCCCCCCCCCCCCCATGTGAGGTTAGCTGCAACCCGCCTGGGCAGTGGTCACTCTAAAGGGGCGGTCACATACACTTTAGCAAATGTAGTTGAACGTAGTGGAGGCTAATACCCCTGTCACACTACGACGTAACGAGCCAACGTGAGCCTAACGTGGGCATTTGTCGTCATGACGTTGGGTTATGTCATGATGACGTCAGAATGACGTTAGAATGACGTCGAACTACGTCACATTACGTCGTGTTACGTCGAGTTGCGTCAAGGTTTTGGACATGTTCAAAACTTTTGACGTAGGTCGAACGTAAGGGTTTACGTTCGCCGTACGTTCTGTTCACGTTCAGTGAACGTCAATGACGTTAAATGGACATTAATTCATCGCTGCTCACTACGTTCAACTACGTTCCACTACGTTCCACTACGTTCCACTACGTTCCACTACGTTGACCCACATTAAACCAAGTGAAAAAGCCTAATAGGCTTAATGGGAACGTCAGGAGAACGTCAGGAGAACGTCAGGAGAACGTCAGGAGAACGTCAGGAGAACGTCAGGAGAACGTCAGGAGAACGTGCATTCAACATACGTTCAACGTGTCACGACATAGCTAACGTCATGTAACGTTCTACTGGCGATGGAATAACGTTCATAACGTTCCGTGAACGTAGTGACGTTGTCCTCTCTCGGGGATTGACGGTATCACTACGCTTTACCAACGTTACGCTCTCGTCCACTACACTGCATCCACGTTCAACTTCTGCCCAAATTTGCATACTACGCCGAGAAGTTCAACGTTCTTCACGTTCTCCCTACGTTGACGTCGTTACGTCGTAGTGTGACAGCCCCATTACGTAGTTGAAGGTAGTTGAACGTAGTGAACGTTGTTGAACGTTGTTGAACATAGTTGAATGGAGTTGAACGTACTTGAACATAGTTGAACATAATTGAACTTAGCTGAACATAGTTGAACCTAATTGAACATAGTTGAACGTTGTTGAACCATACTTCTCCTTGGTAATAACATGAAATGGCGCTTAAAGCCTGTTTGAAGCCAATTGCTTGTTCTCTCCAATTGTTGTTTCTAGCCGGGATGGCTGAATGAGTTGAGCCGTCCGTCTCCTGTTTTGGGAGATTGGGGATTCAGAACTCATGAGTTCATGGGTTCGAACCCTGGTCGAGTCAAATCCAATGACTTAAAATTTGATACTTGTGACTTCCTAGCCTGGTGCTCAGCATTATTAGGATAGTGCAAGGACTGGTTGGCTCAGTGTCAGGATAATGTGAGTGAGTGGGATATCAGATCATGGTGCTGGCAACCTGGTCTCCCAGTGGGGCAGCACTACAAAGTCACCATGATTGCGCACTGTCACAAGTTGGTACCCATCTTGATATGATGTTAGATGTTGCTAGGATGTAAAACAACAACAAACAAACTGTTGTTTCTAGCTGATTTAGCCGAGGTCCATCACGTTGGCTTGTGGCTTCAAGGCTTCCTGGGGGGGGGGGGGACCAGCAGAACATGGAATGTCCGGGTTGTTGGAAGTGTTTGGGTTGACCTGGGCCCATATGCATGGAGCAGTGTTAGCGGCATGTGGTGTTAAGCATCTAACACCGGGTAGCTATCACCATTTATCGGCGGCGTCAAGAACTATGTCAAGCCGTATGCATGGGCGCCTAAACGGTGAGTGTTAGCTAAACGTGAATGTATTTATAGATTTGGGAAATCCCTTGATTCGACAATATGAATAACGCCGCCAATGCTGCGGCTGCATTAATATCGGTTTGAATTTAGGGTTAAATTGATCAAATTTCACTTATTGCGTATGTAATTCTGTTAAATATGACAGCATTGAATAGATTGAGACCCACACATGCACACTAACAGGTGTGGTGACAGTATGTATATCGACATCTATGCGGCGGCAGCGGCGGCGATTTGTTTACTTTACATTCATCGATTCGACAATATTAATATCACTGCCAATGCGGCAGTAGTGTTAATATCGCTTCGTTTTTAGGGTTAATTTGATTAAATTTCACTTATTGCATATTTAATTCTGTTAAATATGATAGCAATGATTCGATTTGGGCTTCATCCTGACACTAACCTAACACTAACACCGCTGTAAACCTGCTATGAGCAGAGTTAGAATTTCCGAGTTTAAACGCGCGGTGTTAGGCCTAACACTGCTCCATGCACACCAACCTTTTGGCGCTAAACCAGAAATCCCGCCCTAAATGCGGGTTGGCTCGCTAACACCGCTCCATGCATACGGGCCCAGTTTGCCTGTGTGCGTTCGCGTGTGGAAGGTCGGGAGTTGGAATCCCTACCGAGTCAATCAAATGACTTACAAAATGTATACGTATCGCTACCTAGCATGGGGCTCTGCATTAATAGGATAAGGCAAGGACTGGTTGGTTCAGTGTCAGGATAATGTGACTGAGTGGGATATTGGGTCAGGGTGCCTGTGGCCTGGTCTCCCAATGAGCGTAGCACTATAAGGTTACCATGTGTGTGCACTGTCACGAGTCGGTACCCATCCTGATATGACCTTAGATGTTGCCAAACCAAAAACCCCTCCAACAAACAGACGACAAACCTCAGCCAAATGGGAGACATGTTCAAAACGCCTTCAACTTGAAGACAATAACCTCCTTGTTCATCTCTTACTGCTTTTTTATCCAGGTCTAGTGGGTGCTCCAAATGTCTGTCAGGCAGTACTTTTCGAAGCGAAGTAAAATTGACATTTCCCTGTCATTTTCTTGCATTAAAATGTCACTTTTAAATTACTGCATCGCTGATTGTGCTATAAACAGACATGCAAACCACATGGTCGTGTAGACATTCAGACTTAAATGAGCCAACGCCTAACGCCGGACGCGATGGCTGAATCGGTAGAGCGCAGGCTTCCCGTGAGAGAGATCAGGAGTTCGATTCCCTATCGAATCAAACCAATGACTCACACAATTCATATTCGTTGTTTACTAGCCAGGTACCCGGCATTATTAGGAGAAGACAAGGACTGGTCAGCTCGGTGTCTGGATAATGTGACTGAGTGGGATATTGGGTCATGGTGCTGGCGGTCTGATTTCCCAGTGGGGCAACACTATAAAGTCACCATGAGTGTGCACTGCCACAAGTTGGTACCAATCCTCATATGACCTCCGATGCTGCCAGGACGTAACAATCCACATTACCAGCAATCCTGAACTTCGATCGATTCTGCCATCATCCAATCAGCGTTGGCCACAAGAGGCGGAGTACGCATCAATTATATATATTTCAATGACAAGTTTGTTTCAATTTTTTTTAAATGGAATAAAGAGCTGTTGTAATTGGATGTAAGGATTATGGAACAATGAATAAATAAATAAATAGGAATGCATATTTCAATAAAAAAAAACTGGTTTGATTGATTTATTTCTTATTTTATGTGTCAACTTCAACCCCCATGTGGACATGGCAAAATATTTAACTAGACAACTGAAACTGTGCCTAGAGATACCTTATGGTGCTGCTATCTGTGAGAGCTATCGGCCACTAAAATACTAAAATACATGCTGCCATATTCTGTCACTAGCTCATAGAAGTTAGGCAGTTTAGCGATTTTCTGTGAATATAGTGGGAAAACGTGGCATTTTCTCCCAAATTTTCAACATATAGATGGACCTACAAAGAATTTATGGAATTTAGCCCAATTTTCGACAGATAAGAGCTTGGTGTATGTAGAAACTGATCTGCTATCGGCACTATATGTTTATTATGATAGAAATGTGATAAATGGAATTGCCGTGGATTCGCTATAGGAATGCTGCAACTCGTGGTGACCGTGAGTTGTCGCAGTGCTAGTCAACAGGTTCGGGATTGCTGATAATGACCATCCAACCAACCATCTACCCAGACCTTTCTGAACGAGCACCTCGTTTGTATATCAAGTGTTTTCTATGTCAGGAGCTGCCTGCTGCCGACTCATTAGCCTGAAGGGCCTCTCACGGCATTGAAAAAAGATGTCCGATTTCAAGTCAGCCATGAATCACTACAAATGCTAAGATGGCGTATGCATGATTGTTCTATTTATAAATGTGCTCATTAGCTCACATTCATCTTCCTGGCAGAGCCACCTGTGTGAAGATCGACGTGTTGTATGTTTGTTGGGGTTCTACATCCTTGCAACATCTAAGGTCATATCAGGATAGGTACCGACTTGTGACAGTGCACATTCATGGCGACTGCATAGTGCTGTCTCACTGGAGATCAGGAGGCCGACACCATGACCTGATATCCCACTCAGTCACATTATCCTGACACTGAGCCAACCAGTCCTTGTCTGACCCTAGTCATGCTAAGCGCCAAGGCTTGGTAGCTAAGGAGGTGGGAGGCGGGAGGCGGGAGGTGGGCAGGCAGGAGGCGGGAGGCTAGAGGCGGGATGCGGGAGATAGAAGGCTGGAGGCAGGAGGCAGGACGCAGGAGGCAGGAGTCGAGAGGCGAGAGTCGAGAGGTGGGAGGCAGGAGGCGAAAGGGGGGAGGCGGGAGGCGGGACGCGGGAGGTGGGAGCGTGGAGGCGGAAGGCGGGAGGGGGGAGGCGGGAGGTAGAAGGCGGAAGGCGGAAGGCGAGAGGCGGGAGGGGGGAGGCGGGAGGTAGAAGGCGGGAGGCGGGAGGGGGGAGGCAGGAGGCGGGAGGGGGGAGGCAGGAGGCGGAAGGGTGGTGGCGGGAGGCGGGAGGCGGGAGGCGGGAGGCGGGAGGCGGAGGGCGGGAGGCAGGAGGCAGGAGGCAGGAGGCGGGAGGCGGGAGGCGGGAGGCGGGAGGCGGGAGGCGGGAGGCGGGAGGCGGGAGGCGGGAGCCGGGACCACAATCATAATCACCCACCCTCCTCGTAACTTGCAGTTGAACAGAAACCTGATACAGCAAGCAAGGCAATCGAAGCTTCCCACCGCGTTCAATATGCGCCGACTGTGCGCCAGCCCGCCGCGCTGTGTTTACACGCACACCCGCTAGGTGGCGCACGGTGTGTTTTGTTAAGAACCGAGCTGTCTTGTTTGCTTCCGCTGACGTGTCGCGCCCCCTGACGGCGTGCGGAGGAACTAGTGCGCCTTTGCATATGCCAGGCAGGGTGTGGTTGTTGCTTTGCATCCTAGCAGCATCTAAGGTCATATGAGGATGGGTACCGACTTGTGACAGTGCCCACTCATGGCAACTTTATAGTGCTGCCCCACTGGGAGAACACCCACTTACCATATCACGTGCCCACTCACTCACTCACCCACTCACTCATTCACTCACACACTCACCCACTCATCCACTCACACACTCACAAACTCACCACCAAGATTATAATATGAGGCCTGTCTCACACACCCACACTGCCTCTGCCACTCGCCCACTCATATGAGGTCTATCTCACTCACCCACTCACCCACTCAGAAACTGACCAACAAAACTGTGATGGTCCACGGTCTTCCACACTGCCACGGACTCATGGAAGAACGCAAAGATTTAGTACAGTACACTTCCAACTGGTTTATTACCAAAACCTATCCGCTCTCCACAGTGTCAACAGTCCACTGACCCGCCCCCTAACTCACCAGGTCCCACGTCGCCTCTATAGGTGGGTGGGGGGTGTGCTAGCCACATGCAGGAGAGGGCAGCCCAGTTGGGGCTCTGCCCGGTGGCTAGCATGCCACCACCTAGCACAGTTCAGTGTAACTGCGTAGGTGTGTGGCGTAGTGTCTGCCGCCACCACGTGATAGTGAGGCTCATGTACAGAGTGCTACAAGACTATTATGTGATTCCCGTATAACACACTCACACTGCCTCCCCGACCCGCCCACTCACACACTCCCTCACCCACTCATGCACTCACACACTCACAAACTCGCCAACAAGATTATAATGTGATGCCCGTCTAACACACCCACACTGCCTCCCCCACTCACCCACTCACCCACTCATCCACTCACCCACTCACCCACACACTCACTCACAAACTCACCAACAAGACTATACTGTGAGGCCTGTCTAAAGCCCCGTTCACACAGCACACCTTTAGGCCGAACTAGATAAGGCAAACTAGAGGAGGCGAACTAGGCATCCTGTCCACACAAGCAGTACTTGGGGCGGTTTAAGGGGGAAATCGATCTCTGCTCATGAGCAAGTCCATACTAACCAGCGCCAGTTTCGGTGCGTCAACATCACCCTGAGAGAGTGTGGGTTCGAGCTAGATATGTATTGACTGAATCGTATTGTTTTGGAACGGTCAAATCTTCTGCTGGGCAATGAAACCCTAAAAATAAATGATGAACAAAATATCTGTGCACCTCTAGCCGGTTCATAGACCAAATTATATTATATAGTGTGACGTGCTTAATCCGCTTCAAGTAAACCGCTACCGTCCACACAAGCAAGTTGGGCCGACTTAAGCTAGTTTGCTTCATCTATACTACCTCGAGAGGTGGTTTAGTTGAAGGGAACTAGATGAGGCGACTCAGGCTTAAGTCGCCTCAGCGTTGTGTCCACACGACCAATTTGAGTCAAACTAAAGGAGGCAAACTAGTTAAGCCGACTTAACTCGCCAGTGTGAACGGGGCTTAACATACCCACACTGCCTCCCCCACAAACCCACTCACAAACTCACCCACTCATCCAATCACTCACTCGCAAACTCACCAATAACACTATAGCATAAGGCCTGTCTAAAACACCCACAATGACTCCCCCACTCACCCACTCAGCCCCTCACACACTCCCTAACCTACTTATACACGCACGCACTCACCCACTCACAAACTCACCAACAAGACTTTAACGTAAGGCATGTATAGCACACCCACACTACCTTCTCCACTCACCCACTCACCCACTCACCCAGTCACCCAGTCACCCACTCACCCACTCACAAACTCATCCAGTCACCCAATCAGTCACTCACTCACAAACTTTCCAACAAGAATATAGCATGAGGCCTGTCTAACATACCCACACTGCCTCCTCCACTCACCCACTCATACGCGTATCCACTAACCCACTCACAAACTCACCCACTCACCCACTCACCGACCAACTCACAAACTCACCCACTCACACACTTACACAGACACTCACACACTCACCCACTCACAAACTCACACACCCACCAACAATAACATAACGTGAGGCCTGTCTAACACATCCACACTGTCTCCCACGCTCACCGTGCTCACTCACTCACACACTCACCCACTGACTCCCCTCCTCTCCAACGCACCTGTTCACCCACTCACCCACTCATCCACTGACTCCCCAACGCATCCACTCGCCCACTCACCCGCTCACACACTTACCCACCAACACACCCACCAACTCACCCACTCACTTACCCACTAACTCCCCGATTCACCCCACCCATTCACCCACTCATCCACTCACCCACTCACCCACTCACCCACTGACTCACCCACTCACCCACTCACGCACTCACCCACCCACCGATTCACCAATACACCATTCATCCCACACCCCCACGCACACACTTTCCCACTCACATACTCACCCATTCACCCACTCACACTCTCAACCTGACTCCCAAACTCAGCCAATCATACACTCACACTCACACTCACCCACTCACACTATCACCCTGACTCCCAAACTCAGCCACTCACACACTCACACTCAGCCACACCCCCACCCACTCACCAACTCAGCCACTCAGCCACTCAGTCACTCACCCACTGACCCACTCACCCACTCACCTACTCTCCCACTCACCCGCCAATCCACTCACCCACCAACCCACTCACCCACCAACCCACTCACCCACTCACAAACTCACCAACAAAACTCTAACGTGAGGCCTGTCTAACACACCCACACTACCTCACCCCCCTCACGCACTCACCCACTCACCCACTCACCCACCAACGCACGCACTCCTGCACTCCTCAACCCCTTCACTGCTCCACTCCTACACTGCTCCTCCTTCCCTATCCCATCCCTTACCTCATCCATCCCATCCCTCTTCCCCCTACCCTCCCTTACCCACCCCACGCTCCACCCACCCTCCCTCACCCCTCCTCTTACCCTCCCCTACCCTCCCTACCCGCCACCCTCCCTCACCCCTCCCCTTACCCTCCCCTACCCTCCGCACTCTCCAGCCTCCCTCACCCCCTCACCCCCTCCTCCCCCCACCCCAGCCCAGTGGTTGCCTGAACGCTGACAGAGCCCGGTGGCCGACTGTGCAACCCGTCGTTCAAAACGAGGTTGGGCGTCGCGTGTTGAAACACGAGAGATCGCGAGAAAGAAAAAAAACACCTAATACCCCCATCCCCCCCCCTACCCCACCACTACCCCCACCACCATCCACACCCACACCCCTATCAAACTCGCGTCTCCACTCTCCAGCCCGAGCTTGGTGCGTTCATTGAAATGCGATTGAGCGCGTCAGTAGTTGTAGTGTTTAGTTGGTTGTTGGGATTTTACATCCTGGCAACATCTAAGGTCATATCAAGACGGGTAATGACTTGTGACGGGAGCACGAATGGTGACTTTATAATGCTGGCTCACTGGGGAAAAAGGTACAGTGTTGCATATTCCTTCATGTTGCTGGTAGCGAGGCACAAAAGATACACAAGACGTTGAAAATAGATGCATCAGAAAGAGACAAGATTGGCTCATTAATTGCTTCATTTAGTCAATATTGTGAGGGCAAATCAAACATTACAGTTGTACGGTATCAGTTTAATTCCTACAACCAAACTAATGAAAACATGGACACATATATTCGCAAGCTGAAATCGCCACAATGGAAACGACCATCAACAGCACAATATCAACAACAACGATAACAATCCTTCCAATGCAATAGATGTGGATATACTAATCCAAGAGGGAATTGCCCTGCTCGTGGAAAGGAATGTGTGGGCTGATCAGACACTTTCTGAAAGTTTGCTGATCACAACATTACACTGCACTGATCAACAAAATTAACGTTGACCCAAATAACATTGATGAACAACACGCACAACACCAGGACTATCAGGATTATGATTTCTTTGTAGAATCTGTGTTCAGCAATGATGGAAACAAGAATGGACTTTGGTATACAGACATCAGGCTTGGAAACTATGAGGTGTCATTCAAATTAGACACTGGTTCGGAGGCCAACATCCTGCCATTGGAATTCCACCATAAACTTGTGGGTGTCAGCTTACAGCTGTCAAAGTGTCAACTAGTCACATACAGTGGACATCGCATCCAACCCAAAGGGGAAACCAAACCGGACGTTGATGGAACAGAACTGAAATTCCAGGTGACCGATGCAGGGAGTGCCATCCTCAGGAAGGAGGCATGTGTAACACTGGGACTATTGGCTCGCATCGATACAATTACTAATTAGGAGTGAACCAAGTAGGAAGACAGCACAAGATATGGTAAAGAAGTCTTCAGATGTATTTGATGGATTAGGCTTAATAAAAGTCAATGCAAAAATTCATTTTGAAAAGGAGATGTTATGTATCCAGGTCAGAGGTCACGGGTGAGGTCATGTCTGAGGCATGCTGGGAGAACGGTTGTAAATAAACAGTTCCATCACACAGCTCACAGTGTCAACACGTTCATTACAAACCGGGAATTGAACTCCCGATCTCCCGCACGGGAGGCATGCGCTCTATTGATTCGGCCACCGCGTCCAAAGTTCTTGGAGAATTCTAGTCAGAATATAAATCAGCGTGATAATCGATTCTGTCAAGAACCCATTCCTCATTTCTTGAACAGCCACCATCTAGGCATCTGATTGGTTCATTAAACGTTGGCTTAGAAGACAGTTTCTGACAGTTTCTGTTCTTTGATAAATATGTGTATTCTCTTGAAAAAGGCTTTTTTTCAGTGTCGCAGCACTAGTCTTCCAGACATTTTTCAATTCAGGATTATTTAGATGAAAATTTCTATAGAGAGTAAGGTATACACTAACTGGTGAATACACAATTTGAAGCATATATGACAATGACATTCTGTTACCGACAATTTCCACAGCAATATGGCAACATCACTGTCATTTGACTAGATCAATATTAGTCCGTTCAAGGTGAGTATTTACATGATATTTATAAGGCAAGATCTACCGTGCAATCGTGCTATCCACCCTACTATACGGAGCCAAGGCCTGGACAGTGTACAGATGACAGGTGAAAAAGCTGCATGCCTTCATGATGCGACATCTGCGCTCAATCATGAGGCTAACCTGGAAGGACAAAGTGACAAATCAGGAAATACTTGAACGGACGGGGCTGCCCTCTATGGAAGATCTTCTGATCAACAAGAATCTCCGGTGGATGGGACACCTCATGAGGATGTCATCAGACAGGCTACCAAACCAGATCCTCTACTCTCAACTGTCTTCTGGTTACATAAATAGAGGGCGCCCTCGTCTCCGGTTCAAGGATACCATCAAGAGAAACCTGAAGCTGAGAGACATTAAGACCGACTCATAGACATCACTCTCACAGCAGAGAGCTAAATGGAGAGTGGCAGTCAAGTGAGGAAAGCAGTCTTTGTCGCATTGTGACCGACAGCATGATGATGATGATGATAAGGCAAGCATAAGTTATATTCTGTATTCATTTGGGTAAGTTGTAATACGTTTTAATGTAGTGTGGTCAGTTGGAATTACACAAGTGGTATATAAATGTCTGTTTGGCAGAAATATTCTAGTGTTACCCTAATGTGTTTAGTTATGCGAGTTTGTTATTTGAAGTTGGTTGTTTTAGTGTTGATAGTCACCTGACAGCTATATAAATTCTATGCATTCTATTATATATAAAGGCCGGTTATATATAGTACAGAGAAGAGACAAACAGTAAAGGTGCGTTGAGATAATATATTCTCCGGTATAGGGAATATTGATGACGTAGCCAATATAAAAAGACAAATTCTCCACTGTGAATGAACATAAGCGCGCGTCCGTTAGGGACAAAATAAACCGCTGGCAGCACCACCGGTCGGAGCATGGTGGTCAGGATGCAGAATAGTATGTAGAGAATAAATAGTGTTGTGGGGGTGATGAAACTGCGAAATATTGTGCCTAGAGCGGGACTCAAACCCACATCTCTTTGCATTCCAGGCCAGTGTGCTAACCATTACACCACCTAGGCTCCCTGATATCAACACGCTACCCACGCCTACCTGTCTATGTGGCTCCTTGCCTAAGAGGTCAGTGCAGACCACTACACTCGTCCCCCTGGAATTGTAAGTCTTGTAATGCTTACAATTACATACATACAGGCAATGCACTTACACATACGCAGGGTAGGTTCTACAACTATACAGCGCGTAACTTGTATAGGATCCTGGTCACGGCACCAGTGTCATGGGGGTGATGCAACTGGGAAATATTGTGCCTAGAGCGGGACTCGAACCCACATCTCTTTGCATTCCGGGCCAGTGTGCTAACCATTACACCTCCTAGGCTCCCTGATATCAATACGCTACCCATGCCTACCTGTCTATGTGGCTCCTTGCCTAAGAGGTCAGTGCAGACCACTACAATAGTAATAATAATAATAACAATAATAGAGTTCCCTTCCATGACCTTATATTCGGACCAGACGGGATGGCCGACTGAGTTGAGCATCCATCTCCCGTATTGGTAGATCGTGGTATTTGAACCAATGCGTTCGAACCCTGGTTGAGTTAAACCAATGACATAAAAATTGATACTTGTCGCTTCCTAGCCAGGTGCTCGGCATTATTAGGATAGGGCAAGGAGCAGTGGAATGAGGAAGACCAGTCGTCTGCGACTGAAATTTCCCCTGCTTAAAAAACTAATGTAGCAAAAAAAAACAA
Source organism: Branchipolynoe longqiensis (assembly GCA_030323885.1). Classification (NCBI taxonomy): domain Eukaryota; kingdom Metazoa; phylum Annelida; class Polychaeta; order Phyllodocida; family Polynoidae; genus Branchipolynoe; species Branchipolynoe longqiensis. The sequence continues at coordinate 12,658,617 of CM059200.1, forward strand.
AAAAACAACCAACCCAAAGCAGCTGCGCTTGAACCTGGGTCTCCGTCCCCCCCCCTCCCTGCTACCCAGTGAAGTTTGTGAGCTATAAATAGAAACCGAACACAGCATCCGCCTCCCCAGAGAGGGTTTCTTAACAAGGGTCGCCATGTCGGCCTCCTTTCCAAACCGGATATTGAGGCTGAAGCATGCGCAGTGCTTCCTCGCGCAGGTCACCTGACAAGGTCACTTGGTTTGTCTTTGTGGAAAGTCCTCTTCAGTTTCTTGCCCCCCAGCCCCCACTAACCCCTTCCCCCCCCCCCTCATCTCACACTAACACGCACTGCTCCATCGAGCTCAGTCACCCTCCACTGGAGTGTTTCACTTAAGCACAATCAAAGGAGAACCGATAGAAAACAAGTTTGTTTGTTTGTTTCCTTGTTGGAGTTTGACTTCCTGGCAATATTGGAGGTCACAGTAGGATAGGGACCGACTTGTGACAGTGCACACTCGTGGTAATTTGTTAGTGCTGCCCCACTGGGAGATCAGGTCACCGGCACCATGAACTAATTTCCTATTCAGTCACGTGATAGTAACTAGTAAAAGTACATTAGTGTGCTACTGTTTATTAGTAGAAATTCCTTCCAAAAGGATATTGGGGTTTTCCCTCATTTTAGAAGGAATGCCTGCTAATAAATTGTAACACTAATGTACATTTAATAGACTGTCTTCAACATGGCTATTTAAAGAATGGCTAGTACCTGAGTAAGAATCGACGCTGCGACCCAGCACTCTGTGTCACAGCTACAGCTAACACAGTGCAAGATTGATTGGTTGGTGGCATTTTCAATCCTGGCAACATCGAAGGACAACATCAGGAGGGGGTACCGACTTGTGACAGTGCACACTCCCAGTGACCGCATTGTGCTGTCCCACTGGGAAATCAGTCCGCCGACACCATGACCTGATATCCCATAGAGTCACATTATCCTGAGACTGAGCTAACCAGTCCTTGTTGTATCCTATTAATGCCGAGTGCCAGGGTAGGTAGTGACAAGTATCAATTTTGTAAGTCATTGGCTTGACTCTACTGGTTTGATGTGCAATAGCCGATCATACCAAAATCAATGCACTGTAGAGGCGTCGTTAAAGAAAACAAGCTTTACTTTCACTCCGCCGGGAATCGAACTCCTCATCTGCACTCTACCAATTCGGCCACTGCAACCGGTGCCCAGTGCTATATTCAGCATCTGGTAAATACACATACACAGTATAGTACTGTATCTAATATAAAATATTTGCTAGTACAATTTCACTGTAATTTCCACTATAAATAACTGCATTGCAATAACCAGATCAAGTTTGGTCATCAGGAAGTGCATCATTAAAAGTGATAATTGTGCAAAATAAGGCTAAGAAACACCTACTAAGCTGTACTGCAAAGGGGCATGTAATAAGTCACGACCCACCAGCGGGACACCCAATGGAAGGTAACCATGCCAAAAGTAGCCAGATAACACACCACACAGCTACGTACAAGCCTATGATATGTAAATAGGAGTAGGCTAGTCTAGTAATAAGAGTAGAACAACATAAAATACATATATACCAAGAAAATCCACAAAAAACTAACATAGGCTACTAACCATACCAACAAGCTATCTATCTGCTACAGAAATTCAGGCAATGAAATACCTTATCAGCAGCCACTGTGTGGTAAGATAACACCAACACTACAACTGGCCAGCATTGAAAACAAGCCTGGGTACCCGGGCTTATATGCTATGGACAGTATAAATACAGCCTCAATAAAAAATTTAAACAATTAAAATTGAATTTAAAGTATAGGGCCTCTAATGGCACCAATCCCAACTTCCACCATCGTGTAAGCTGAAGCTGTAATGCGGCATGCTGGGTCTCAGCTTCAGCCCTTCCTGAGTGACCAGCGGAACTAAAAAAGACCTATATCTACAAGCTTATCCGCTGTTGCTAGGTGTCTGCCTGTCATCATTGCAGTTACAAGGAGGATCTTTTATCAATGTGTTTTTATTGTTTTCAAATCTTCATTGCCGGTGTGTCATTTTGAGTATGATTTCATTTTGCGCTTTGCCCTTTTTGATGGGTGTTTGCTCGTTGGGCTTAGAGTGGGAGTCCCTTAATATTTTTTATATTTAAAAAAGAAATTGACACTGTGTTTATACTGTCCATAGCATAGAAGCTCAAGTACTCGAGCTTGTTTTCAATGCTGGCCAACTGTCATGGTGGAGTTATCTTATCATACAGTAGCTTATAGGGTGATTGATTTCCTGTGTTACAGTAGAATGTAAGTGGTTGCTTAGTATGGCTAGTGGTCTATGTTAGTTTTTTTTAATTTTCTTGGTATATATATATATTTTTTTTTATTTCTTATTACTAGACTAACCTACTCATATTTACATATCATAGGCGTGCACGTGCTTGTTAGGTGTATTATCTGGTTAATTTTGGCATGGTTACCTTCTATTGGGCGTCCCGCTGGTGGGCCGTGACATATCACATGCCCCCTTGCAGTGCAGCTTAGTGGGGATTTCCTAGCTGCGAGCGATGACAGTTGGTTGGAAAGTATTTCAACTAATTGTGTCTAATTGTTTTTAGGTCAGATGCCCAATGAGTACAACGCATGTTTCCAAGATGGAGAAGGGAAACTTGCTTCTCATTCCAAATCACAACTCGTTTGTTTGTTGGAGTTTCACATCCTGGCATCAACAAGGGTACATACTTGTGATAGTATGCACTCATGGTGGCTTAATAGTGCTGAACCACTGGGAGACCAGACCACTGGCACCATGACCTGATATTTCACTCAGTCACATTATCCTGACACTGAGCTAGCCAGTTCTTGCCCTATCCTATTAATGCAGAGCGCCAGGCTAGGTAGCGACAAGGATAAATTTAGTAGGATATTTATTTGACTGAACTCCCAACCTACTGCAGGGGAATCTTGCACTCTTGCCAATTCGGCTACCACGTCCAGGAATTTTAAAAACTGGAAGCAAGCTGATTGACGTAAATAAAATGCACCAAGACAACCAACCATTCACAATACCCATAATATGTCACGTCCATTGTTGCCTTCCTAATCAAATCAGGAGCACTTAGAAATAAGACAAAAATGACCTGCTTCAATTAATGAAACAAGCACATCAGATTAACTGTGAAAAATACCCAAAGCGCATCCTGCAATTTGGCCACACATCGATAATTAGTGTTTATTTGAACACTGGAATGGAGTTTTCAATCCTTAAAGTAATTATCTCTCAACGGCGTCTCTAATTGTCTGTTTTGTATATATTGAAATGCCTCCCAGACAAACATCCAACAGTCGACACAAATCCCTGCGATTGGCAATCAGAAATCTCGTAGACATGCAAATTCGGTGCGTGGCCTCTTTCCAGCAATTTTCTATGATTTGCATAATACCATGCATTTCCGCAATGCAGGTGCATGGTTACATTATCGCCAGTAATCACCCTTCTTAGCAGGAGTCCAGTATATGCTACTTTGCCTCGTAGTAAACATTAGCGCTAAACTGAATAGAAATGGCGAATTGATTGTGTATCTTGGGATATATATATATCTCGATTATACTTGCTAATTCAGAACTAACACACTAATTCGGAACGAGCATGGAACATCCAGACAAAGCACTAACAATCTCCCACAAAATTTTTTTGTCCGACCAACTCTCTTTCTGAATATTTATGGGATCACATGACATCATTTGCGACAAGCCGGTCACAATTCCACTTTTGAGTTCTACATTATTTTGTTGAGAGGTGAGGGGGGAGCGGTATTAATCTGTACTTTGATACTTTGAACCAGGATGCTTGATCGCTGAATCATCAGGAATTTACAGGCTGATTGGCTTAGTGTGAGGATAATGTGACTGAGTGGAATATTAGGTCATGGTGTTGGCAGCCTGGTCACCCAGTGAGGCAGCACTATAAAGTTGCCATGAGTGTGCACTGTCACAAGTCGGTATCCATCCTGATATGACCTTAGATGTTGCCAGGAGGTAACATTTCGAGAAGCAAGCGACCAAACAACAAAATCCGATGTTCTTCCAAATATCTGCGAAATGTTAATCTTTCAACTAATTGCATCCCACGCTCAAACCCGTCAATATCACCCAAATTTCCTCCATGCGACACTTCTGTCGTTGGTCTCTTAAGGCAGTTGAAGCCACACATCAGAAACCACATCACAAGGCACGCCTGTAACCGAACTAGTCAACACACAACACACTAGATGGCGCCCTACTTTCTCCCCTAGTTCCCGTAATCGCCACCGGGGGGGTCTTAGCCCCAGGCGCATGTGCGTCGGCGGACAAAACACGGCTGGTGTCCCCCACAGTTCAAAGAGGAAATCAATTAAGCAGTTCCTCAGCGTCCCACCTAGGGGGTGCCACAATAACAACATGTGACGTCACGCTGGTGGGGGTTGGGCTGAACTACTACAAGCTCCCAGAGTTTTGGGTAGTTTCTTTATAAATGCAGCATATAAAGTTGCCTGTGTGCTAACCATTACACCAGCTGGGCTCCCTGATGTGACCCCCCTATCCGCGCCCACTTGTCTATGTGGCTCCTAGATAAAAGATTCACACGGTACTTGTAGTACACGGGTGAAGATCAGCCTTATATAAAAACAGTCGAAAAATCGGGCTAATGAAATGAGTGTTTATGAGAGCCTAATATCTCAATCTACGAAGGAACATTTATTCTTTGTATATGTCTTCATGTTTACCCGCTAGTTTTGAGTCGGAAAATATAATAAAACATATACTTTAATGCAATTTAAAAGTGAAATCGACGGCATTCTCTGGCCGCCATCTTGTCTTTTTGCATTCTCGCCCATTTCACCAACTCTGTGCCTATATGAGTAGCCATTTGATACTGGAGCCACAGTTTCTAGTTCATGTTCCATACTAAACCTATTTTCGCCCGTATTTACACTACGTTGTCCTTCACCCGTGTACCGGTTGAATCTTTTATCTATGTGGCTCCTTGCCTGAGAGGTCAGTGTACACACTGCTACACTACTCTACTTGTTTAAGCAGGGGACATTTCAATCACTGACAATTGGTCTTCCTCATTCCACAGCTCTTTGCCTATTCATAATAATGCCGAGCGTGAGGCAGCGGGTATAATTTAATTAAGTTATTAGTTTGAATCAATCAGGGTTCGAACCCCACCTATCAAAACGGGAGGCAGAAGCTCCACTCTTTTGGATACCCCATCTGATCACTATGTTGATAACTATACTACTCTTCTCTATATCATCATCATGATGTCGGTCGCGATGCAACAAAGACTGCTTTCCACATATATATGCTGCATACCACATATATATGCTGCATACCACATATATATGCTGCATACCACATATATATGCTGCATAAACGATTATATGAGTATAATAAGGCCGGCAGCTTCCATCTGCTCCTCAGCCCTAACTCCTCCATAAGTCATCAATTGGAGGAGCCTTGATCTAGTCATTAACTGTTCCAGCCGAGTAAATCTGAGATTCTATCGTGTTCCCACCTGTCTGCTCACACATCAACTGCCTACATAATTATTTCCTGCAACATGGAAGGAAAAGACAAACGAGGTAGTGCGATGGAAAACTGTATTCTCTGGCAAGAGGTACAGGCAAGAGGCTGAGTCTTGACAGCTGACTGGCACTCTCCATTTAGCTATGATGAGCTCGAGCAGCACAGTCCTTGGTAACCCGGGCGACGACCGAGCCGGTATGGTGTTGTGTGCGGTTGTACATTTCATGAAAGCTGCCTGTAAAAGCGTTGAAGTGCTGCTGGCTTTTGCAAGTTACCAGTGGTACTCTCTCGGGGAGCAAATAGAGGTTTCACACCGACAAGAACATGTCAAGACAAGCGTAAAACTATTTGTCCCTGCAGTGGCTGGTCGGGAGATGTTGGGAGTTCCATACACCAACCACCCTTAATGCTGCCACAGTGACATGGTTTTCTGTTTAGGGTTTGCTCCCTTAGCCTTCGGTTCTGTCAAGAACCTGTACCACTAGGCAGTGGTTTACAACTCTGCAGGGCAGGGGCGTCAAACTCCCTGAGGTATTGCTATACCTGCAATACCTGCATACCACATATATATGCGGCATAAACGATTATATGAGTATAATAAGGCCAGCAGCTTCCATCTGCTCCTCAGCCCTAACTCCTCCATAAGTCATCAATTGGAGGAGCCTTCATCTAGTCATTAACTGCTCCAGCCCAGTAAATCTCAAATCCTATCGTGTTCCCACCTGTCTGCTCACACATCAACTGCCTACATAATTATTTCCTGCAACATGGAAGGAAAAGACAAACGAGGTAGTGCGATGGAAAACTGTATTCTCTGGCAAGAGGTACAGGCAAGAGGCTGAGTCTTGACAGCTGAATAGGCCAGGTGGCAGCACCAGGCAAGGCAGAGAGCCCATCCATTCGCCTGAGTGGTTAAGTGTCAATAGTTGTGAGGTGTCCAGAATAGGTGCCAAGCAGAGGCACAGTTCAAGGATAATCAATTTACGGATAATAGATAATTATACAATTTACGGATAATAGATAATGCAGATACAGCACATATATATATAGATATATATATATATATAATACATATATAAGAATGACAATGGGAATACCCGTAGTTAGGGTCGGTGCCGAAGGTGGCGCCACCAGTACCAGTATGTCGGATAGGAGGTGAATACATCGAGGATAGTGGTTGGCAGATAATGAAATAGAACAATAATATTAATAATTCCCTTCTGCACCTTTATACTCGCATAGTGCTTATACATCACATATATATATATGTTTGTGTGTGTTGCCTCCTGAATGCAGCTACTTAGTGAATCAATTTTGCTGACATTGTTTCTGGTCCTCGTGTTATGAATTATGATTACTTATTATGTTCATTATTTTGATCTAGAAATGAGCTAACAGTTGACACGCACGGATATAAAACTTCTTCTTCATTGTGTCCTTGCACCAGTTATCTCAAGAGATTTTCTGGTCGATGATGGTAGCAGGATTTGCCATCAGATAGCTGATTTGTGGCCAGTTTGTCGATAGAAAGCCTGGGCCTGCACTTTTACCGACCCAAGGAACTTTTAACCTCCCACACCACATAGAGATGGTATGAGAGCAACTGGCCTTTGATGACGCTGTAAGTTATACACATCGGTGGACATCCAGATTGGCAGAGGTGGGGCATGAGGAATTGAACCGCCGACCCTCAGATCAGGCATCCGACCTAGAAAAAGGTCAGACACTCTAACTACTAAAACACAGAGAACACTAACTTGCGTGACTTCAGCAGCATTATGTTCAAAAGACCAGTGGCGAAATGTCATATGGTGTATAGAATGCAGTCATGGCTGAATTTGCATTGTGATACCTGAACATCCGGCACTCGAATCACTGGAAGTGTCAGTCACGTGGTCTCACCTGGAAGCAAACAAAGGAAACATAGGTGAGTGTTATGCAATAGAACCAACAGGCGGTACTAATTTATCGTTATAATTCATAATAACACAATTAATATGAATAAGCAATGCTTAGTACTGTCGTGGGGGTGATGAAAATGGGAAATATTGCGCCTAGAGTGGGACTCGAACCCACATCTCTTTCCATTCCGAACCAGTGAGCTAGGCTCTCTGATATCACCATACTACCCATGGCTACCTGTCTATGCGGCTCATGCCCTGACAGGTCAGTGCAGACCACTACACTCATCCCCCTGGAATTGTAAGTCGCTTAAAGCTGAAAATTACATACATATGAGCAATGCAACACTCACATACACAGGGTATGTTCAACAACCATACAGCGCATAGCTTGTACAGGATGATGGTCACGGCAACCAGTGTGATGAAAATGGGAAATATTGCACCTAGAGCGGGACTAGAACCCACATCTCTTTGCATTCCGGGCCAGTGTGCTAACCATTATACCACCTAGGCTCCCTGATATCACCATACTACCCACGCCTACCTGTCTATGCGGCTCCTTGCCTGAGAGGTCAGTGCAAACCACTACATGACTGAGCCCCCCCCCCAGCCCCCCACACACACACATTGGTAACGAATATATGTATATTTTCTGCGGAATACAATTCCGCAGAATTAGCTGTTTATGGTTTCTGAATTCTAGTGAAATTATTTTCACTCTCTGTGACTATGGGTAGTATTTATGTATATGAGCCTGTCTCGAAAGGTGATAACTCTTTATTTGTTTGTCCATTGCAATGATTGACACAAAACAGCACAGAAACGGTTACACTGAAAACACAAGGACATTTGCTGTATTCTATTGGGATTATGAAACACCATGTAAAAAAACAAATCAGTTTATCCTGAGCAAATGCATAAGCAGATAGTATGTTGATCGTTACAATGGACAAAGTTGTGTCCCATATTGCTTAGCACCTTTTGAGACAGTCTCATATATACACATCTTAGTCATTAGCCTCCCCCTAGGATGGGTCGGGATTATCAAAACCATTATTATAATAATATAATGTATAATTTACGCATCCAGGTCAGCTCAATGATGTAGGTCACACTGGCCACATCGGACATCTGGCTGGGCTAGCCTGTAGAGCGCACACTCCCAACATGACCTGTCGGGGGATCGATCCCAGGCCTAGTCAAGCAGACACACACATTCCAATGCCATCCTTGAACCTGTTGCCCATTCTTCCCTTAGTAAAGTTGCATAATGCGACGGCTTTGAATCTCAGCCATATATATATAAATCAATCGAGTTTTCTCTATATAAATTTATAAATATTTGGAGTGAGAGCAAAGACCCTATAATACTAAGACGGCTCACTCAGCCTGTACTGTGTAATCAAAATGATCAAACCCACCCCTTGGTGCACTGGCTGTTCTCTTGGTTAAACAGGTGCTATATTATATGTATAAATGTATATATGAATGTGAAAAATGTGTGATGATGGCGATGCTGATGATGATGGGTATTTGTTCATATCAATTTCATATTGATGTGTATTCATAACTACCTATATCATGTATTATATAATTGTATGTGTTTACATGTGAAACACCAACCAGTAGCCGGCTGATCAAACCCACCACAAGGTGGCGCTGCAAAATTTACATGGGGGAGATAGGGAGTGAGCCATCTTAGAATTATAGGGTCTTTGGTGAGAGGTACATGCGTGAGGCGGGTGTTAGGCGAGGAAGATGCCTCAAGGTGGCGCCACCAGGTGAGGTAGAAGGCCTGACCAGTAGATGACTGGAGGAGTGTCAGTTAAATTATGGAACAACCAGGAATAGGCTGGTTGAGTGTCAGATAAGATGAACTCATTTAAAACCATTTTATCTCAATCCATTAAACAAATCACAGATAAAGATAAATATTTAGCAACACCAAAGCGAAGACACTTCAGAAGGTAAACTCCTAAAAAAAAGAAGAAACAAAATGGAATCCAATTTCCCACGGTTATCCAAGCTCCTCATACCTCTGTCCCCGCCGCCGCCTCACCCCGCCTCTGCCCCCCTCCTCACCTCCCCCTCGTCCGCCCCGCCCCATCACCGGTAAGCTCTCATATGCAGCCAGAACCGATGTCGGATTTCGCGGGAACTTGAGGTCATAGAGTTATTTCCTCACTTCCGCTTCCGGGTCATCGTTAGCTTGACAACCGGCTTCTCCCGCTTCTCCCGCTAATCCCCGCCCGTCCTCTCGCCGGTCCAATGTGCCGGTCCTCCCGGTCCAATGTGCCGGCCCTCCCGGTGTTATGTGTCGGTCCTCCCAATGCCATTCCCTCCTCCCGTCCGCGTCTTTCCCTCTCCCCTTTCCTCCTCCTCCTCCTCCCTCCCCCATCCCCTCCCTCTCCCCTTTCCTCCTCCCTCCTCGTTCCCCCATCCGCTCCCTCTCCCCTTTCCTCCTCCTCCCTCCCCCATCCCCTCCCTCTCCTCCTCCCTCCCCATCCCCTCCCTCTCTCCTTTCCTCCTCCTCCCCCCAATCCCCTCCCTCTCCCCTTCCCTCCTCCCTCGTCACCATCCGCTCCCTCTCCCCTTTCCTCTTCCTCCCTCCCCCACCCCCTCTCTTTCCCTTTTCCTTCCTCCATCCCATCCCCATCCCATCCTCTCCCCTTTCCACCTCCTCCCTCCCCCACCGCCTCCCTCTCCCCTTCCTCCTCCTCCCTGCCCCATCCCCTCCCTCTCCTACTACTCCAACCCCATCATCCCCACCCTCCCTTCCCCTAAACCACCCCCCCACTCGCCCCCCCACTTCCCCATCCACCCCACCCCACCCAGACCGTCGCCATGGTAACCTTAGCAACGCGCCATGGTAACGAGCTTATCAACAGCCCGCACGCATGCGCATCGTATGCGCAGCACGCGTTTCTCGACATCCCGGGATTCGGCGCTGAGCCTTCAGCCGGGGTTTGCCGGATCACGTGGTCTGAATGGACGGCTCTCATTGGACGAGAGGCAGGATGGTGGTGAGGGAGAGGGAGGGGAGGTTTATGGCTCACGGAGCAATCCTGCATTGGGTCGCTGAAAGTGGAGGGGTGGTGGGGTGTCACGTTAAGGTCTGATGGATGACATCTCATTAGGCTGGAGATTTAACTTAATATCATCTATACATATATGTGATGCATAGCGTATCGTGCGAGTATAAAGATTTGCAAGGGTATATTAGTTAGTATTATTATTATTATGGTTATCCACCGTAAGACGCAACACTGTACTGGTGGCGCCATCTCAGTCCACCTCACCTCCCCCAGATGTAGACCAGTGTCAGTCGCATCCGATTTTTTTTCTATAATTCAAACAATGAATAAATCATCGACATTAGTCTTTACAAAACTTTATCCCAGACAAAGCCTTGTCCACCTTGTACAAAACTAACAGGCGCGGTGGTCGAATCGGTAGAGCGCAGGCCTCGTGTGTGGAAGGACGGCAGTTTGGTTCCCGGTCGAGTCAAACCAATGACTTACAAAATTTATATTTGTCGCTTTCTAGCCTGGTGTTCGGTATTAATAGGATAGGGCAAGGACTGATTAGCCCAGTGTCAGGATAATGTGACTGAGTGGGATAGCAGGTCACGGTGCTGGTGGCCTGATTTTCCAGTGGCACTATAAGCACTGTAAAGAAGTACACTACCATCTTCAGTTATGTTTGTATCGTTAATTGCGAACCACATCTAGTGTATGCGATCGCTTAGTTCCAGGTTTGGCCACGCGGCGCCACCTCTCGGGAGCTCTGACCTCCTATAAACTGTTCTCCTATACATATATATGTACATATATACATATATATGTCTACATAAACATAAATAAACATGTACTTTCTCATTCATTGTCTTGCCGAGAGAGTGGCGTGTAGCGCCCCGTTCAGGGAGCCGGCGAGGAGGAGGGGGGGGGGGAGAGGGACTCCAGAGCTTATCACATGCAATAATGGGATTATCACTATCCGTACTATATGACTTATATGAGTATACATTTACGGAAATTATTACCAACCTTCTATTCCCACTCACAAGTTTTGAATTTCTGTATTCTTTCTGAGATAAATATTGTCGTGGGGGTGATGAAAATGGGAAATATTGCGCCTAGAGCGGGACTCGAACCCACATCTCTTTGCATTCCCGGCCAGTGTGCTAACCATTACACCAGCTAGGCTCCCTGATATCAACACACTACCCACGCCTACCTGTCTATGTGGCTCCTTGCCTGAGAGGTCAGTGCAGACCACTACAATATATTAGATCAATCACTAATATTTACTTTACACTAGTTCAAAGTTACTTTTATTTTAAATGGTGAACTTTTGAGATATTTTGAGTGCAACAATGGACAATTAGTTTTGGCAAGCTTGCCAAAACTCTGACACCATAGACATCTGCAGTAACAGGTTCTGTTAAATTGACTCAGTATTGCCTTCTATGCAGAAACAAATGCTTAAAAAGTGCATCAGTATCTAAGTTAGATATGTAAAATCAAATCTAGATAATTGGTTTGGTTTTGAAAATTTGATATTTCATCGGACTATGCAGCTTTAACATTCACTTGTGGCACTTCCCCCCCACCCCCCCCTCCTCCCCCAACCGCCACATTGGGTTCCCTGCCTCACTACCGGTGACACGTCAACTCCCTCACTCGATGCTCAATATATATGCTCTAGAAGCTGACTTATGGGAATATGAACTAGGAGACTACCCATCAAAGTTGGAGGACTTGCCTGTGTGGAATCAAGAACGGCCGCATTTGCTTCCCGGATTCATATATTGGCGGCTTGGACCAGATATGAATAAGGACGTTAGAGTTTGATGGTGTGGCGGGAATCACATTAGCCTGAGATCTAACTATATATGTACATATATATATATATGAGACTGTCTCAAAAGGTGCTAAGCAATATGGGACAACACTTTGTCCATAGTAACGATCAACACACTATCTACTTATGCTTTGCTCAGGATAAACTGATTTGTTTTTTACATGGTGTTTCATAATCCCAATATAATACATATTGACTTGAAGCAAACATCCTTGTGTTTTCAGTGTAACCGTTTCTGTGCTGTTTTGTGTCAATCGTTGCTGTGGACAAAACAAACTGAAGAGTTAGCACCTTTTGAGACAGGCTCATATATATATATAAAGGCCGGCTACAGTACAAAGGAACAAGAACAAGAGAAAGTAGTGGTATGAGTTATATATTCTCTGGCTCCTTATATATTCTCTGGCTAGGAATATCAGCCTAACAATAAAAGGAAAAATGTCCCGACGTGAGTGATGTATTCAGGGTAGGCGGGTACCGGGCGCAGCCGGGGGTGGCACCACCAGTCACGAGATGGAGGAGGCAGTAGAGTATGTATTGTAATAATAACAATAATTAGCACATAATAATAATTAAGAGGGGTTAATTCCTTTCCGTGCCTTTATACTCGCATAATGCATTATACATCACATATGTTTTGAAAGTGAGCAGAGTGACAGTTGGCTCCAGGGTAAAGGAGGTGGGAAGGAGAGAATGCCCGCTCCGCTTTGAATAACATGGGGGTTAAGGTGGTTAAAGAGAAACATTAAGGGGCTGTCGTTATTTATATCCACATAATCAATTATATAGCACATATAAACAGAAATAGACACATACTTTCTAATTTATTTTCTCAATATACATGTATATAGATGTGTACTATAAGACTTATATGAGTATACATTCACAGAAGTTATTTCCACTGCCGTGTTACTTGACACTCGCTGGTGGCGACCCGCCCCCAGCCCCTCAGTGGGCTCCCCATCACACTAAAGCTAGTATTCCTTACACGCGGTATGCGGTATGCGAATGCGAATGCGAATGCGGCAAAAAAATCGAAAAGCATCTAAGTCAATGGGGGTGATTCCTTACACGCGGTATGTGGCATGCGGCATGCGCATGCGAATACTGAATCGGTCCATGTAGCGATCGGTGCGGCATGCGAATGCGAATGCTGCTGCGTTTGCCATAGAGAACAGTGGTGAGGAAACCTGACACGGTGTGTGGGTGTGTGTGTGGGTGTGGGTGAAAGGACCCATCCCGTAATCACGCAGCACGCCGCACGCCGTACGCCGCATGCCGCATACCGTGTGTAAGGAATCCTAGCTTAACGCTGACACGTCAACTCCCTCACTTGCCACTCAATAAATATGCTCTATGACCCGTTAAGGGAATATAAACTAGGATACTAGCCGCCAGCGTTGAACAACTCGTGGGTGTAGAATCAAGCACAGCCGCGTTTTCTTCCCAGATTCATATATTGGTGGGCAGAGTTTGATGGTGGGAATCACATTAGCCTAAGAATTAACTGTATATACCTATGAAGAGTTTGGGCACCAAACCCCGTAAACACCAAACCAAAAAGTGAGATATATATTGGATTCAAAACTCCAAAAAGTTGTTATTTTATATTCCTACTTTTTTGTTAATTGCTCCATAACTATCTGACTATAAGAAAAGGGGAATTAGTGAGAATTCAAATTATTTTCAGGTAAAAATCTGTTATTTAGACTATATTTTTGGATCGGCGTTTCAGGGGATTTGCGCCTGAACCTGTTGTATATATACATATATCTATATATATAGATAAATATAGAGGTAATATCTCATTCATTGTTGAAACAAGCTTGCGTTAGTAAACATTCAGTGAAAAAACCTCATTTCACTAAGCATCCGTTGAAATAAGCTTCTATCACCAAATATTCAGTGAAACAAGCTTGTCTCAATACTAAGCAATAAGCATGCACTGAGCACTAAGTATTCGCTGATATAAGCATACACACAAGACCGGTGTAGTAAGTTCAAAACACTAACCCACAACAACACTATGGTAGTGTTTTCAACCTAGGTTCAAAACAGTACCGTAGTGTTTTCAACTTAGTTAAAGGTAGGTTCAAAACACTACTCTGGCCACGCTCAAAACGCTATCCTTAGGTTCAAAACACTTCCTTTATTTTCAAAACACTACTCTCATGGTGCTGGCAGCCTGCTCTACCAGTGGGGCAGTACTATAAAGGCACCATGAGTGTGCACTCTCACAAGTCAGTACCCATCCTGAGATGACCATAAATGTTGCTAGGATGCAAAACAACAACAAACAATCAATCAAATGCCGCAGCATGGTCAGCATATCAATATGTACCAGTAGGTTACATTTTGCCCCATTACAGACCAGACAGGATGGGCGAATGAGGTAGAGTGTCCGGCTCCCGTGTTGGTAGATCTTGGGGTCATGGGTTCGAACCCTAGTAGAGTCAAACCAATGACTTAACAATTGATACTTGTTGCTTCCTATCCTGGCGCTCGGCATTATTAGGATAGGGCTAGGACTGGTTCGCTCAGTGTCAGGATAATGTGACTGAGTGGGATATCAGGTCATGGTACTGGCAGCCTGGTCTTCCAGTGGGGCAGCACTATAACGTTGACATGCGTGCACACTGTCACAAGTCAGTACCCATCCTGACAGTAACAGTAGTGTCTTCAACTTAAGTTGAAAACACAACCGCAGTGTTTTGAACTTAGGTTGATTTGTTTGTTTGTTTGTTGTTTTACGTCCTAGCAACATCTAAGGTCATATCAGGACGGGTACCGACTTGTGACAGTGCGCACTCATGGTGACTTTATAGTGCTGTCCCACTGGGAAACCAGGCTGACGGCACCATGACCTGGTATCCCACTCAGTCACATTATCCTGACACTGAGCACACCAGTCCTTGCCCTATCCTAATAATGCCGAGCGCCTGGCTAGGAAGCGACAAGTATCAATTTTAAAGTCATTGGTTTGACTCGACCGGGACTCGAACCCACGACCCCACGATCTACCAGCACAGGAGACGGACACTCTAACTCATTCGGCCATCCCGTCTGGTCGAACTTAGGTTGAAAACACTACCGGTAATGTTTTCAAGAGGGTAGTGTTTAGAACGTCCTAAACTGGGTCCACACCAGCTCCCGTTAATGGATGGTTAGGTGGTTGTTGGAGTTTTACATCCTGGCAACATCGTCAGTCACATCAGGACAAGTACCAACTTGTGACAGTGCTCACTCATGGTGTCTTTCAAGTGTTGCCCCACTGGGAAATCAGGCTGCTGGCACCATGACCCAATATCACACTCAGTCACATTATCTTCACACTGAACTAACCAGTCCTTCCCATATCCTATTAATGCTGAGTGCCAGGCTAGGCAGCGACAAGAATCAAATTTTGTAAGTCATCGAGTCGACTGGGAATTGAACTCCCGATATCTCAGACGTGAGGCCCGCGCTCTACCGGTTCGACCACCGCGACCGGTACCTGACAATAAACACTGAGTGAGCTGGCCTCCTGTCAATTCCTTTGTCCACGGCATTCTCAATGTAGGCTGCAGGGACCTCGGCTCAGGGTGTCTGCACTTACTTAATACGCAGATGTGGTGAGCTGCTCATATATACGGCATGCACAGTGAACAGAAGGGGCGGAATTGTACACACCGCCTAGTCCTCCACCAACCAGCGACGCACAATTCCTCCATTGGGTGCCATCCACTTAAGCTGATGGAAGCGGATAGTCGAATGGGTAGAGCAGCGCTTCCCATTGGAGAGGCCAGATGAGTTAATCCCTGCTGTCTCTACTCGAGTCAAATGGAGGGCTTACTGAATCTATATTTGTCACTACCTAGCCTGGCGCTAGGCAGCACTAGGATATGGCAAGGACTGGTTGGGTATGGTTTCAGGATAATGGGGGGGGGGGGGGATGTGGGATAGCAGGAGGAGGCCAGCACTGGTAAAGATCACAATGAGTGTGTGTTGTCACCAGGTACCACTGCTGATGTCACCTTAGATGTGAATATATTGTAAAGCTGACCCTCTGCACAAAACAAACCAATGTCGGTAACCGCCTTTTAGTCATCTCTGTTGTCTGCGTTCATCTACACATATATATGTGATGCATAAGCATTATACAAATATAATTAATCAGAAGTCGTCACTCCTTATTATATTCTAAGTCATCTAGTGTACTGATCTGTGATTAATTGTTCATCAACTATGCAACTGGGCCGTTTGTGTCACCCCCCTGCCTAAATTTGTCTGGCTGCGCTCAGTCACTCTGCCCGCGACATATATGAATAGTTCAATCGCAAAACCATGTAAACGCCGATCCAAAAATGGAGATAAACTTGGCACTCAAACCTTTAAAAAGTTAATTTATTTATATCCGTACTTCATGGAACCTTGCTCAATAACCATATAATCATATGTAAAGTGGAATTAGTGAGAATTAAAATTATTTTCAGGTAAATATCTTTGATTTAAACCAGATTTTGGATTGGCATTGACGTCGTTTTGCACCTGAACTCTTGATATGTATATATGCATATATGTATATGTGTGTATATGTATATATGTATATATGTATATATGTGTATATGTATATATGTATATATGTGTATATGTATGTATATAATTATGTATATATGTATATGTGTATATATGTGTATATGTGTATATGTATATATGTGTATATGTATTTTTGTATATATGTATATATGTATATATGCAGTTATGCATATATGTGTATATACAACTTCCGAGCGAGTGGAGTCTCAAGCCCCGTGCAGGAAGTGGAGCAGTGCATGCCGGGCCTCCCCCCCCCCCTAACCCCCAATCTGGGAAGGGGATAGGAGAGGAGCACTACAGAGCTTATTACAGGCGATAAGGGGCTTATCACTATCCATATATGTATATATGTATATACATATATATATGTATATATATATGCATGTGTATATATGGATATGTGTAGGCCTATATATGTATATATGTATATATGTATATGTGTTATATATGTATATATGTATATATATATATGGGTATACATATACGTATGTATGTGTATATATGTATATATGTGTATATGTGTATATATGTGTATATATGTGTATATGTGTATATGTATATATGTATATATGTATATATGTTTATATGTATATATGCATATATGTATATACGTAGATAATTAAATGTAGATATGTATTATCTATATATATTTACATATATGTAGGTTGCTCAGCAGCCTGAGGAGACTGTGCTGGTTAATGGTTAAGGGAGCAGCTCGCATCACAAGGAGCTGCTCTCATAGAAATAGGACACCAACCCATTACTTGAGCTACTCAACTGCCTGCATCACTGTCAGTAAACCGGACGCGGTAGCCTAATTGGTAGAGCGTGGGCCTCACGATGTGCTGGACATCAGGACTTTGGTTCCCAGTCCAGTCAAACCAATGACTTACAAAATTGATACGTGTCGCTTCCTAGCCTAGCACTCGGCATTAATAGGATAAGGCAATGACTGGTTAGCACAGTGTCAGGATAATGTGACTGAGTGGCATATCGGGTCATGGTGTCGGCAGCCTGATTTCCCAGTGGGGCAGCACTATAAAGTCACCATGAGTGCACAGTGTCACATGTCAGTACCCATCCTGATATGACCCTAGATGTTGCCAGGATGTAAATCTCCAACAAACAAACAAAACAAACGCAACCCCCACAAACTTCCCCACACCTCCCAAACCCCACCCCCACACCCCCATAACTCCACTCGTCCCTTGAGGTCCTCATGTGCTGGTTCCCGCAGCCCCCCGCCCCACTTCCTGTTCACTCCAGTAGGATGTATTGCACCAATGGCTGTGGGTGGAGTGGATAGTAGTGGACAGTAGTGGACGGATCGCATTTGTCTGACAACAAATGGACATGTCCCCGCAAACATTGTGCCAGTCTGAGAACACTGGGGCTATCCTCTGCCAGCCAGCTGTCTAATCTGAAGTGTGTGTTCACGCTCTCTCTCTAGACGGATTGTTTGCTCTCTTGTCAAACAAAGTGCAAACCAAAATGTCGCGAACATCTCTCGCGTGTTTCATGTGTGTTGTCATTGATTGCAAGGATGGGACTTTTCAAGTGTGGATAATTGGTCTTCCTCATTCTACTACTCCTTGTACTATCCTAGTAATGCTGAATGCTAGGTTAGGTAGTGACATGTATATATTTTTAAGTTGTCGATTTGAGTAAGCCAGGATTGGACTTTCATGACCTGGCTCAAGAGAGTTAATTAGTTAGTGGTGATTGCTTTATGCCATGTCAGCAGAAAAGGCCATAATCACAGCGAGAAGTGTTCAAATCTTATTCTGTCATATTATCACGCAATCGCTTTTACAGAGAATGCAAAAGCACACAATCGACTATGTGTCGGGAGATACTTTTAAAGATAAAATCACAGAATCACAACAACAACAAATTTGAGGCCAGGTACAATTTGAGATACAATTTGAAGACGGCATTCTTCCTGAATTGGTGAATACCTCAATGGAAATGCAGACTCACCTCCTTTGGCCATTCATGTGCTAGCATCCTAACCATTAGGCACCCTGGACTCCCTGATGCAATCACCCTCCACCGGCACAGCTGCGGCGCCCTGAGATTTCAGTGGGCTATTGAATGATTGGTTGGGGGTTTATATCCTAGTAACATATAAGGTTATATCAAGATGAGGACCTACTTCTGAGAGCTGAGAGTGCGTATACATTGATATTTATAGTGCTGCCCCCAGTCGGATAACATGTTGGCAGGAATATGAGCCAAGCCCATGTAGTCGAATCATGAGACCCCAAACTAGCCAAGTTGTCCCATTAGGCAATATAAAACCAATTATCAATATGGGTAGATCTGTAATTCGACTCGGCCAGGGATTGAACCACTAGGAAAGCAGGTGCACCGACCCACTAAGTGTCCAATGGGCAGGCTTCCTCAGGATGATTCCTCGATTGGTGAGGCTTGGATAGAATCACATCCAGGTTGGCATTGCACTTTGGTGATCCAAGAACTGTGCTTAAACCCCAGTCACACCTCACTTGATTGAGGAACCGGATAGAAAACGGACAGTGTCTGGTGAAATACGGCAATGTATGGTTTATATATGGCTGGCATCTGGTGTGTCCGTTATCTGTCCGGTGGTGTCCAGAGGTGTCCGGTACAAGTTTTGAACATGCATAAAACTTGTAGCGGACACCACCGGACGGAAGTGTACGGTTGGTGTCCGTTTTAAGTCTGTTTAGTCCATTTTGTCCGTTTCATGTCCGTTACTCATCCGTTGATGGTTATGTGGGAATTCGGTCTGTCGGTTTTTGGTCTGTCCGTGATCAGTCCGGTAGGTGTCCGGTAGGTGTGTGGTTGGTGTCCAGTTGGTGTCTGTTTGGTGTCCGGCCGTCCTTTCGACACTCATTTGCCATCTGGTTCTCGTCTGGTTCTCGTCCATTTGCTATTCGTTAATGTACGTTTCTTGTCCATTTAGCATCCGTTTTGTCACCGGACACCACCGGACTAGACAATTCTTTGTCCGGTGGTGTCCGCTACTGAGTATGGCAAGATCTGACTGGGCCTTAAAACGTGACACTTCTGTCGCCTTGTATAGGTTTTTATCAAAGACTTCTTTTGTAGTTTAAGGCGTCCGTTTGGTCTCACCAGGAGTCTTCCGAGATGTTGCTATTGGTCATCAGCAGGCCACTGATTAGGTTCCTGGCGCGGCTAGTGGTGATATTGAAGCACACTGCATCAATCCAGAAAAGTGATGCAGTGTACATGCCATACAGACGAGGCACACTTTGTGTTATATTGCTTTTGTTACCTTCATTGATTTATGTGTGTGTGGGGGGGCAGGGGGGTATTTTCAACTGCAGACAATACAAGACTTCCAAGATGAAGAAGCTCAGATCCAGCAAGCCACTAAACCAGGCTCCTGGCAGGCTAGCATGGGTGTAAAGTCTGCTGCTCGAATATGTGGTTGTGTAGGCAGGCTATAGTGAAATCAATACAGGCAAAGAGAAAGGAAGAGTATAAAGTGTGACAGAAGAGAGAGTATATGGTACATGGATTCAGTATAGAGTATCACCCCACCCTATTCTCCCAATGAGAAACAACTATTCTTAGCTCTACCAATAGGGATCCAGCATTCCTGGTCCCCATGGTTACCAGTGATCTGCCCACCAGCACCAAGCTGTGTGGCACCCCTGGCCACCACCTGCCTTGAGCTTGAGTGTGGTGATCCTGACTAGCAGAGGGGGGAGAGGGTAGTATGCAGGGCTCTGAGTGCCCCTTACACACAGCCCTGCCAGCACCACTATGTCTATTTACCTATCAATCAAGCACCACTAGCACCTACATAAAAAGATATATGCACCTGGTCACATATACCTGTTTCGTAATAGAACATTTTCATTCCCCCACCAATGCTTTAATATCGGAATATTTTACGCGGGGTTGAAGCACACTGCATTGATCCAGACAACGGGTGCGGTGTACATGATGCTGCTATGAGGTGATGTGGCATGTTTACACATCATGCTTCATGAGGGAGCAGTGCACAGTGATGCGGAACCCCCATATTGCAGCACAGTCAAACTGCCACTTCTGAAGGGAACCGCTGCATTGGATCGATGGAAGAAATGCTTTGCTGAAAGCCGCTACAGCCGCTTGCGGATTACTAGAGTGCACAGGATAACGGGAGAAGGTTGTTTTGTCAAAGCCTTTTAGAAGTCACCAGGGATTCTGGAGAGGATCACTTTTTGTTGGTTGTTATTTTTTTTTTTTTTTTTTAAACCCAGAAGAAAATGATTGATTTAGATAACGTGGTATTCCCTTGGGTGGGTAGATTTATAGGGAGTAGAAAAACAGTATAAAATCTTCAAGAAAAATCTTCAAGAAAAAAAAGAAGATGCTCTGGGTATCTAGACACCAAATATTACAAATCAGAATTGTATAATCCCCAAATGTAGTTCATTCCATTATTACTAATTTTATTAGGGATTGTTTGTTTATTCTGCTCATAACGGCTGAGTACATGCATTAGTCTTCGCTACTGTGCAAAGAGCAGTGGAATGAGAAATTTGCATTTTTTCGCAATTGGAATTTCCCCAGCTTAATCACTCAATGTATCAAAAGCAAACACAAAATGCTAGCATATATTTAAGTGTATCACAATTATTTCAATATCATATGTAAGTTCTCAAACTGTGCCATATCTAAGCCTTGAAGTGAATAATATTATTGGAATTTCGCTCTGCTGTGGCCGAATCGGTAGAGCGCAGGATTCTCGTGCGGAAGGTCTGGAGTTTGAATCCCAGTCTAGTTAGACCAATGACTTATAAAAGTGATATTTGTCGCTGCCTACCCTGAAGTTCAGCATTAATACCGACCCACCCACGGGGAGGCTAATGACCAACACGTGTACATATATATACATATACATAAACAACATATACATAAACAATACCCACAGAGGATTTCATCAAAATCCAGGAACTGGAAACGGAAATAGGCATCTATGGGTGCCGCCATTTGTAAACTCGTGTTGAATAACAGAATAATCAAAATCCAGCAAACGGAAACGGAAATCGCTCATTGAGCTTAGCTACGCACCAAACAGGGTGGACGACAGCGATTGGCTTAATGCCTTAAGGATTTTATTCAAAATTATAAGAAATAAAGAACAAATTGCCATAAACATGGATGCACAAATACAATATTAATAGTTTATTCCGCGGAAACAACGGCCGTATTCGATTATCACAACCGCGATTTGTGTCATCCGAACACCGCGAGTGGAGTACAAAAATAGACCCGCAATAATAAAATACTTTATATAGTTATATCGGGGGGTCGGTCCTAAGCATTGCTTATTCATATTAGGATAGGACAAGGACTGGTTAGCACTGTCTCAGGATAGACTGACTGTGTGGGATATTTGGGTCATGGTGCTGGTGGCCTGGTCTCCCAGTGGGGTAGCACAATAAAGTCACCAGGAGTGTGCACTGTCACTAGTCAGTACCCATCCTGATATGACCTTAGATGTTGCTAGGATGTAAGACAACAACAATTCATCACCAAAATATGTGTTACCTCCAAATAACAATGCACATTAGTGTAGCTTCCAAGTACACATTGACGCAGCAATTACTGTTACTTGATTCAGTATGCGATCACGCATAGGCCGCCATGTGCTGGCGTATGCTGGCATATGCCTTTGTACGCCGCCATACGCTTTCTCCCGTCCGTCCGTCCAAATTTGTTTGTGCATGCTAAAAAAATCTCGACCTATGGGAGCGTATGGTTCATACACTACTCATACGCTGGTGTACGCTCCTCGTACGCCGGTGTACGCTCCTCGTATGCTAGGGGTGCGCCGGCGTAGGTTACGCATACGCTCAACTTGCGTCACCAGTGTATCTCTAGCGTATGTAGCGTACGCATAACCTACAAGTTACATATGGGAGCGTACTCCTAGCGCATGCACAGCACATGAACAGCGTATGCACAGCATATTCCAAGCATATGCCATGGGTCTCAACATCGATCTTGACTCATACGCTACTCATACGCTCATATGCTATGCATACGCTACGCATACGCTACGCATACGCTACGCATACGCTACGCATACGCTACGCATACGCTACGCATACGCTACTCATACGCTACTCATACGCTACTCATAGGTTCCATATGCCAATCAAATCCGTCAAAAAATGTCGCAGTAAGCTCTCATATGCTCCTCGTACGCTCCTCGTACGCTCCTCATAGGTTACAGATACGCTCAAAAACACCCGATAGGTCACCAAAGGTCATGATAGGCCGGCATTCGCAGGACTTCTATCGAGGTAGAAAACTGCCCACCCCCTCCTGACAATCCCCCAAGATAGTCAGTCCTCCAACAGTGATGAAGAAAGTAATTATTCAAATAGCCAACAACAATCATATGTAAGTCAACCAGTATTTTTGTCCTTAACAGGTCACCCTTGTTGTGAATGTCGTAGAGTATATGCAAGGCTTTACAAGGCAGCACTATTTCTAACGAGGTATAGCACTGCCCAACACCCCATGACAATCCCCCAGATTTCCACACTCCCTCCCCCGCCACTGCCCCCAACTTACCTCCCTAGACCGCTGTACCTCTCCGCCCTCTAGCGGCCAACCACTCCGGCCTTAACAGCGGCCACAATCCAAGAACTATAATAATGGTATCCATAGCAACCCGATATGCGGCATTAACAAATGGCGTCCAGGCACAGTGCGAGAACCGGAAGTCACGTGACGGCTGCTCATAAGGAGCGTTTTATCTTTGATCTGTGTGACCTCAAAGGGTCCCCTGCCTATGGCATTCACGACAGCAGCCACAAGCACCAGCACAAAATGGCGGCTTCGGGTAAATGCGGCTGGTTGGTTATTGGAGTTTTACATCTTGGCAACATATAAGGTCATATCATGATGGGTCCCTGCAGACTTGTGATAGTGCACACTTATGGTGATTTTATAGTGCTGCCCCCCCCCCCCCTGGAAGATCAGGCTACTAGCACCCTGACCTGGTATATCCCACTTTGTCACATTATCCTGACACTGAGCCAACCAGTCCTTGCCATATGCTAATAATGCTGAGTACCAGGCTAGAAAGCAACAAGTATCAATCTTTCACTCATTGGTTTGACTCGATCAGGATTAGGGTAGGCGTATGTGTGTGGGGTTTATATGTGTTGCTTCTCTGTAGGGGTGATTGGCTTATATCAGATAGCAAAGTCATTCTGGAGGTCGCGAAATGAAGCCATGTTGGATTTATCATCAGAAGCCGTCCGATGGTGGAAGCCATTCTGTGCTCAGCAGAAGCCATTCTACAGTTAGCTGAAGCCATTCTACAGTTAGTGGAAGCCATCCTACAGTTAGCCAAAACCAATCTACAGTTATCCAAAGCCATTCTAGAATTAGCCGAAGCCATTCTGCAGTTAGTGGAAGCCATTCTTTGGTTAGCTGAAGCCATTCAACAGTTAGAGGAAGCCAGTCTATGGTTAGTGGAAGGCATTCTACAGTTTCTGGAAACCGTTCTACAGTTAGCTGAAACCATTTACAGTTAGTCGAAGCCATTGTACAATTAGCGGAAGCCATTCCACAGTAAGTGGAAACCATTCTACAGTTCCCTGAAGGCATTGTACAATTAGTGGAAGCCATTCTACAGTTAGCAGAAGCCATTCTACAACTAGTGGAATCCATCCATTAGCTAAAGCGATTCTACAATTACCCAAAGCCATTGTACAGGTAGCTGAAGCCATTTTACAATTAGCTGAAGCCATTCTACAGTTAGCTGAATACACTTAAAAGTTACAGAAGCCATTTTCCAGTTAGAGAATCCATTCTACAGTTAGCCGAAAACATTCTACAGTTAGACAAAGCCATTTGACAGTTATCTGAAGCCATTTTATGTTAGCGGAAGCCATTTCCCACTTAGCCGAATACATTGTGAAATACATGGAAGCCCCTGTACATAGATAACGGAAATAATTGTACAATTAGAGGAAGCCAGTCCGTAGGTAACAACAATTATTCTCCCGTGAGCAAAATGTATTCAAAAATGGACGGAAGCCATTATATATACTCAACAGAAGTCATTCAAGAAATAGCGGAAGCCATTCACTAATTAGCAGGATCCAATCTACAGTGAGGTAAGGCAAAATAAAGCTTGTTTTATTTAATGATGCCTCTAGAGCCCATTGATTTATATCATTGATTATTGGACATCAAACATATGGTCATTCTACATATTTCTTTGGAGGAAACCTGCCCCAACCACATAGGGGACTCTTTCTGATAAGCAGCAAGGGGTCTTTTATATGCATGTTCCCACAAACCTGACAGCACATACCACAGCCTTTGATGAACCAGTTGGGGACCACTGGTTGGGACGGAAAATAGCCTAAACTGCAAATGGGTCCACTGAGAAAGATCAACCCGATGACCGACAGAGTCACAGGTGGACACTCTACTGCCTGAGCCACGTCCCGGTCCCTGATGGAAGGCATTCCTACATAAGGTTAAACCATTCTATACAGCCATGATATAACCTTAGATGTTGTGATGATCTAAAACCCCAAGATAAGAAGAAACAATCTTAACCCCGCCTGTTTGCGATTGCTTCCCCCGCACTTCCCGGCTCCTGAGACTTTGCAATGTGCGGCCGCAAACCGGGGGCGGTGGCCTAATCGGCTGAGCATGTCCTCGCGTGCGGAAGGTTGGGAGGTCCGTTCCCGGTTGATTCAAACCAATGACTTAAAAATTGACACTTGTCGCTTTCTAGCCTGGCGCTCAGCATTAATAGGATAGGGCAAGGACTGGTTAGCCTTATATGGTTACCCAACCAGCTAGAAACTATCCAGGGCAGGAGCCACCCTCATGTAATTCAATATCCTGTCAGATAAAGGCGTAGTGATATATTTAAAAACAGTGTCCAATCTGAATAGACTTGTTTTCACCATTAGACAGTTGGTCGATAGAAAGCACGAGCCTACACTTGTACCGACCCATAGGCTTTAGGAGAACAGAGTTCGTTTACATTCTCTCAATATTCCCTTCCATGTGGCAAAACATGCTTAATAAATACACCACGATCTAGATAATTGCTTTTGGTTTAAAAACGTAATTCTTCATCGGAATATCCAGGTAAAACATCTAAGGTCATATCAGGACGGGTACAGACTTGTGACAGTTCTCACCCATAGCGAGTGTATAGTGCTGCCCCACTGGGTAACGAGGCTGTCAACACCATGACCAGATATCCCACTCAGTCATATTACTCTGTGCCCTCTATATAGCTAGAGTAGTATTCTGCACTGACCTCTCAGACAAGTAACCGCATAGACAGGTAGGCGTGGGTAGTATGGTGATATCAGGGAGCCTAGATGGTGTAATGTTAGCACACTGACCCGGAATGCAACGAGATGTGGGTTCGAATCCCGCTCTCGGTGCAATATTTCCCCTTGGCATCACCCCCCTCCGACACTAGCAAGAGGCACCAATCTTGGAAGCCTTTGGCTTGACTCAGGCGGGGCTCGAACCCACAAACTTCCGATTCGGGCACCGGTATCACACTGTGCAGCTTTAACTGTGATCCACGTGACTTTTTCCTGAGACACTTCCCCTCACCCACCCACCCACCCTCAGCCCCCACACCGGATGCCAGTATCTACCCCCCCCCCCCTACACACACACACCCACCGCACCCTAATTACCCGGGTCTAATTACACCCCCACATGACCAAGTCACGTGATTGTCTGATAAGATGAGCGTTATGACGCACGGCCACTTCCGGTCTACGTTTGTGATAATGTAGCCTGCACAGTTGCCAGCGTCTGCACGAATATGTCGCTAATAAACCCGCCAGTTAAAGCTGCATAGTCCGATGAAATATCAAATTTTCAAAACCAAACCAATTATCTAGATTAGATTTTACATATCTAACTTAGATACTGATGCGCTTAGTAAACATTTGTTTCTGCGTAGAAGGCAATACTGAGTCAATTTAACAAAACCTGTTACTGCAGAAGTCTATGGTGTCAGAGTTTTGGCAAGTTTGCCAAAACTAATTTTCCATGTTTGCACTCATATCTCAAAAGTTTACCATTTAAAATAAAAGTAACTTTGAACTAATTTAAAGTAGATAAGAGTGATCGATCTAATATATTTATCTCAGAAAAAATACCGAAATTCAAAACCATCGGACTATGCATCTTTAAGCGAGTGACATCCATCGGCAGAATTTGGAACCACTCTATTCGGGTACATTCCCCGAGTGCCTATCATTGCACACGCTATATCTCCGTAAACAATGCATGGGCAAAAATAAAATGACTGATTATATTAAGATATTGATAATGTGACAGGATACAAGCTATTATCCTTCTAATATATATATTTTTAAAAAGGCAACTATATTGTATTTTTCTTTTGGAATTTCACCGCTGATTTCCTCATGTATTACACTCCTGCAGTTAAGTCAGTGACATCTATCGGCAGAATGTGGAACCACTTTATTCGGCTACTTTGCAGCTTAACTGGCAGGGTCTATTTGTGACATTACACAGGGGACTGACAGGGTTTTTTAAATTAAAATGTTTAGTTTGTTTTCATTCCCGGTCGAGTTCAATTCCCTTACTATATCTAAGGTCATATCAGGATGCGTACCGACGTATGAGACTGCACACACCTGGTGGAAGACCAGGCCACCAGCACCATGACCCAGTATCCCCCCACACAGTCACATTATCCTGATACTCTGCTAACCAGTTCTTGTTCCTATCCTAGTAATGCCAATAACCAGGCTAGGTAGTGACAAGGATCAATTGTATAAGTCATTGGTTTGATTCGACTGGGATTCGAACTCCTCACCTTCCGCAAGGGAAGCCTGCACTCTACTAATTCGGCCACCACGTCCGGTGCACCTTCAGTGAGT
Organism: Branchipolynoe longqiensis; assembly: GCA_030323885.1. Taxonomy (NCBI): domain Eukaryota; kingdom Metazoa; phylum Annelida; class Polychaeta; order Phyllodocida; family Polynoidae; genus Branchipolynoe; species Branchipolynoe longqiensis. Next base: position 12,686,447 of record CM059200.1, read on the forward strand.
CCAAGCAATATCCTGAACCCGTGCTTACACCGTTGATGAAGCGTCTGTTAGTGTTGGCGGGTGGCATTGTTTACCCAGCTGCATAGTTCACAAAGTAGCCACCAGGGTGAGTGGGGGACCATAGGTATTCTCAGTTCATATCCGCTGGTCCTTCCGGAGCGAATGAAGCTGTGACCCACGGGGCGTCTTTGCTTGCCAGGTCACAGCTTCAGCTCCCAAGCCCCAGGAAGATGGGATTGATGCCAGTCCCTGCCCAGTTCCATGGCATCACCATACCTAGATAAAAGATTCACCCGGTACTTGTAGTACACAGGTGAAGGACAACGTAGTCTAAATACGGGCGAAAATAGCTTTAGTATGGAACAAGAAGTAGAATGCCTGCCTCCAGTGTCAAAGGGTTACTTATATCGGCACAGAGTTGGTGAAATGGGAGAGAATGCAAAAAGACAAGATGCCAGCCGCAGAACGCCATCGATTTCACTTTTAAATCTTATTAAACTAGATATTATATTATATTTTTCAACTCAAAGGTAGCGGGCTATCAATAAGACATATGTAAAGAATAATTGTTGCTTCTTAGATTGTGAAATTAGGCTCTCAATTCTTTAACCCACTTTTCCGACCGTTTTTATATAGGGTTGGTATTCACCCGTGTACTGCGAGTACCTGGTGAATCCTTTATCTACACCATACGTAATCTACAGCCTCGGTTTCTCCCCCCCCCCCCACCCACCCCCCCGTTTTTGTATTTGTTGCTGTTCCTCTATTATCTCCAGTCAACCATATATGATGACAGAGACAGTCCAGGTACAAATGTAAAATTTAAAGTCTGCACTGGGATTGGTCCCACTGCTTCACTGGTCACAGCTGGTCCAGTGTATTATTAACAACCCCACGCTAACAACATAATTCATAAACTCACATAGCTAACTACACTAGAGTTACACTAGAATATTTCTAACAAACTGACATTTATATACCGCTTGAATAACGGCAACTGAACAGTAAAACTTACTACATACTGAAAACAGAAGGTAACTTCTGCTTACATTCTAAATACTATGTACATACTCACATTGATCTGACTAATATTGATCTAGTTATATGACACTACTGCTACCATATTGCTATTGAACTTTTGGGTTACAGTATTTCATTGTATTACATGGTGCAAATTGTGTATTCAACAGGTATTGTACACCTTATTCTATATACCTTTTGTGTAAATAACCATTAATTGAAAAATGGCTGGAAGACCACTGCTTCGGCACTGACAAAAGACTTATTCAGCAGAATAAACATATTTACCAAAAAAGTATTTTTTTTAAAATCTGTCAGAATAGACCCAATATTTTAAAATCACTTTCCACCCATAACCAACACTCGCTAGGGTTTTTGCAATACTTTTGTTTCAAATCTAGATTGCAGTGAAATTGGTTCTGGTACAATATTTCCCACAAGCTAAAAATACCACTTCCTGTAGATGTGTTCACTGGATCCTCATATCGTCACCATTTTGACTCGCTGACTCTGGTAAGCCAGACCCAGTCCTAATTAGTAACCATGGCAACCCCCACTCCCGCCAGCACCTTGTGTGCAGGCAACATGGCCCACCAGTCCCCGGCACTCTGTACATGCGCCACACACACACAGGGACACTGACGTGCTGTGTCTGCTGTCAATCTGTGTCTGGAATGTACACTGCAGCAGTTTTCTCGACTCAGGCAGTGTGGATTTGTTGATATCTGCTTAGTTTTTTTGGCCTGGGCACCTCCCAAGAGATGTCCAGCTGGCGGGCTGTGACATATCACGTGCCCCGCTTGGTCACAGTTCCGGGGTGGTTTCCTGGTTTTACCTTGCACAGATATTTTTGGTATATTTTTAGGTCAGGAATTTGTCTTTCCTTTACGGTTTGGGCATTCCAGACTTTGGCAGCCATTTCTAGTGGACTTCTTTCATATGCTTTGATGTGGCTTCTGGTTTGAGTTAGTATTGGTGCATTGTTTGCTCTGGTGTTCCTTTGTGGCTAGGTTAGGTACCTTTTTTCTCGACTATACCCAAATGCCACTGTTCTCTAATAATTTAGCTTAGTCTTTATTTTGGATGTCGTAGGTTGGCTGTAGTTTTTCCACCTGAAGTCATATATTTAGGGCTCTTTTTTGCAGTATTTGCAGGTTTGTTTAAGCAGTTCCTGTTTGGCACCCATGTAGAGGACATCCCCATAGTCGAAGTAGGGGAGCACCATTCCCTTGAAGACTTTTATTGACATTTCTTGGGTCATGTAGTTTCTTAGCTTTGCAAATAACCATAGTTTGTGGTTTATTTCTTGGATGAATTTTGTTATATCTAGGTGGTAGTCTAGTTGGCTGTCCAGGTCTAGACCTATGTATTTATAGTGGCTTACTTTTTCTACATTTTGGTTCCATAGTTTGCAGTGCAGGTTGCTTTCTGGTATTATTCTATGCGAGAAAAGGACTGTCTTGGATTTTTTTGCATTTATGGTTATTTTATTACACTCACACCAGTCATCTAGTTTTAGTAGGACCTTGTTTAGTTTGATATTACCTCTTCTTCTGTGCTTCCTTCTGCATATATGACAGTGTCATCTGCATACAGCTGGAGAGGCTCTGTTTTAAGCCACTTTTCTAGGTCATTTATGTAGATTATAAAGAGTAGTGGGCCGAGGACTGATCCTTGGGGTACACCACACGTGACAGGTTGGTGGTCTAATAGTGTATTGTTTACTTTAGTTTTTTGTTATCTGTCTTTTAGGTAGCATTTTATCCAATTTATACAGTTAGATTGGATGCCCATCTGGTTTAGCTTTTGCAGTAGTATATTGTGGCCTACCATGTCAAAAGCTTTGCTGAAATCAATGAAAGCTGCTCCAACGAATTGTTTTTGGTTCATTCAGGCCAGTATGTCATTTGTTAGGTTCGCTATTGTTTTTGATTCTGAGTGCAGGTTCCTAAAACCTCCTTGTCTTTTGTTCAGTATATTGGTTTTTTCTAGGTGTTCATTTATATGCCTGTGGAAAATTAGCTTGCCTGGGGTTTGCAGAATTGATATTGGTCTATAGTTCCCCATGTTTTGTTTGTCACAACCTTTGAAGATGGGGGTAATAGTTGCCATCTTCCAGGCTTTGATGAATTTTCCCTGGTCAAAGGAGATGTTGCATAGGTCCATCATTGTGTCAGGGATGGTTTGGAGTGCATCCTTCAGTATTTTGGTGGGGATTCCATCTATCCCATTTGCTTTGTTTGTGTCTATGCTGTTTATCAGGTCTGTTATTTATTTTATAATGGTTTTGCAGGTGGGGATTTTCTCTTTAATTTCTTCTGACTTATTTTCCCAGCTTTAGTGAAAGATGACAATTAATTATCGTTAGTATGCTGTCACCAGAAAGTTAATTTTCCTATTTCTATTTAGTCATTTCCACCATCAATCCCATCCGAGGATAGTGCTTTGGTTCATGGCGATGGAGTCTTACGTCCTAGCAGTATTTAAGGTAATAGCAGAAGGTTAGCATATCTGACATTTTTTCATACATTTTTTCATGTATTTGAACAGGTGACCACATGGGTACAAGACGGGATGGCCGAATGAGTTAGAGCGTCCGTCTCCCGTGCTGGTAGGTCGTGGGGTCGTGGGTTCGAGTCCCGGTCGAGTCAAACCAATGACTTTAAAATTGATACTTGTCGCTTCCTAGCCAGGCGCTCGGCATTATTATGATAGGGCAAGGACTGGTGTGCTCAGTGTCAGGATAATGTGACTGAGTGGGATACCAGGTCATGGTGCCAGCGGCCTGGTTTCCCAGTGGGACAGCACTATAAAGTCGCCATGAGTGCGCACTGTCACAAGTCAGTACCCGTCCTGATATGACCTTAGATGTTGCTAGGATGTAAAACACTAACAAACAAACAAACCATATGGGAACAGAAGGTAGACATCCTAAATATGGGCTTATTGTCTACCAAATCAGTAGTGGATAAATAATAGTTGAGGCTCGTCATTACTTGGATGGCTGAGAATCTGAGAACAATATGAGGTGTTGTAGGCATCTTGATACAGGCCTATTGTCTACTAAATTCGTAGCGGAAAGTAATAGTTGAACCTCATCAGTACTTGGATGGGTGACCACCCGGGTATATGAGGTGCCATAGACATCCTGACACAGGGAGTTTTAGGATAAGTAATAGCTGAACTTTGTCAGTACTTGGATGGATGACCACCTGTGAATACAAGGTGTTGTAGACATCCTGATAGATGCTTATTGCCTACCGAATCAGTCATCGATAAATAATGGTTGAGCCTCATCAGTAATTTGACGGGTGACCACCTGGGAATGTGAGGTGTTGTAGATTTTGATACAGGCTTATAGTCTACAAAATCAGTAGTAGATAGGATAGGGCTAGCACTGGTTGGCCCAATGTCAGGATACTGTGACTGAGTGGAAAATCAGGGCATGGTTCTGGCAGTCTCCCATTGGGGCAGTACTATAAAGGCACCATAAGTGCACACTGGCACGAGTTGGTACCCGTCGGGTAGAAGCGATGTTGGATAGTAGTGATATAGGGTAGCAGTGAGTTTGGGTAACAATGATGTCTGGTAGCAGCCATATCAGGTAGAAGTGATATCGGGTAGTAGTGACATCGGGTAGCATGGCCATTGGGTAGCAGTGATACCAAGTAGCAGTCATATCGGGTAACAATGATGTCTGGTAGCAGCAATATCGGGTAGAAGTGATGTCGGATAGCAGTGATATCGGGTAGTAGTAAAGAGAGTGGGTAACATGGACAGTGGGCAGGAATGATATTGGGTAGTAGCGATATCGGGTAGCAATGCTGCCTGGTAGCAGTAATATCGGGTTGAAGTTATTTCAGGTAGCAGTGATATCAGGTAGCAGCGATATCGGGTAGCAATGATATATTGCATCAGCAACATCGGGTAGAAGTGATGTTGGGTAGCAATGACATCGGGTATGAGTGATATCAGGTAGCAGTTATCTCGGATAGCAGCGAAGTCGAGCAGCAGTGATATCAGGTAGCAATGATATTGGGCATCCACACTCTCTGGTAGCAGTTGCCTCAGGTAGCAGCGATTTCGAAGAGCAGTGATCTCTGGTAACAGTGATCTCGGCTAACAGTGATCTTGGGTAGCATTGATCTCGGGTAGTGGTGGTCTCGGGTAGCCATGATATTGGGTAGCAGTTATTTCGGGTAGCAGTCATCTCGGATTGCAACCGAGGTTCAGTTCTTGAAAATTTAAACTTTTTTAGTTTTTCTTCATCAATTTATCAGCATTCTCAGTAGTTTGGCGAGAACAGCCTTCTTCAGACATGTCGCGACGAGCCGGCGTCTTGGCGGGAAAATGTGACCACGTGACGCCTCCCAGTGGCGTCTTTTAATTAGAACTGTAATTGCTAAGTTTTGGAAGCGGATTGTTCAATTGATGAGTTTATGCTAGTTAATTTCGACCTTAGATTAATATTTGATGTCAAGATCACCTTCTAAAGGTCTATGTTATTATGACAGGCCGATGTCGGCCGTTCCAGATTCTCGCACTCATGCAGACACACATGGATAAACGACAAGTCCATGTACCACTTCAGGCGTTATTATGTATATATCCGCCCACTGCGGCGTCCACAGTCAAAGTGACCCGCCCCCTAACATGCTATGTCCCACATCGCCTCTTTAGGTGGGTGGTTGTGTGTGTGTGCTAGCCACACGCAGTAGAGGGCAGGCCAGTCAAGGCACTGCCTGGTGGCTAGTGTGCGGCCACCTAGCGCGGTGTAACTGCGTAGGTGTGCAGTGTAGTCTTTGCAGCCACCGCGTGGTAGTGGAACTCATGTACAGACTACTGCACTATCTTTAAGAGTTTTGCCCAAAGGGAACATTGGTCATGTTCCGAATATGTATACATAGTCATTTCTCTTGTTGTGTTGTCTGTATGTAAATGATATATTCTTGACTTTGATTTTATTTTGATATATTTTATTTTGATATATTATATTTTGCTATATTTTATTTTGCTATATTTTATTTTGCTATATTTTATTTTGCTATATTTTACTTTGATATATTTGTTATTGATATATTTTATATTGATATATTTTAGTTTGATATATATCTTATCTAAATATAGTTTATTTTGATATATTATATTTTGATATATTTTAGTTTGATATATTTTAGTTTGATATATTTTAGTTTGATATATTTTAGTTTGATATATTTTAGTTTGATATATTTTAGTTTGATATATTTTAGTTTGATATATCTTATTTTGATATATTTTATTTTGATGTATTTTATATTGATATATTTCATTTTGATAAATTGTATGTTGATATATTTTGTATTGGTATAGGTCATGTTGCTATATTTGTGTTTGCTACATTTCATTTGCTACATTTTATTTGCTACATTTCATTTCGATATTGTTCATTTCGATATAATTTATTTCAATATATTTGCTATATTTTATTTCGATCTATTTTATTTGGAATATTTCCAATAATTTATTTTGATATATTTTATGTTGATATATTATATTTTCATACATTTTATTTAGATATATTTTATTTTACAATTATAGATGTAATAACATTCCCTCTCTCTATTATTCCTTTGTCTCCATTACTACACCACTCATAACATCTGACAGTTTTAGACCAGGACGTTCTGAATTCGATCCCAAACAGAGGCAATAGAAAGATTACAACACCAAAATAGCATTTGTCGCTATCAAGTCTGGCTAACAGAATTGCCAGGATAAAAGAAAAACTAGTTGGGTCAGTGCCAGGATAATCATACCGCGAGTGTTGTTGGGGGACAACAAATGACTTTGCACCAAGTTTTCTCCATTTTGTCATGTTCTCCACTACCCTCTGGGATATTCGGCAAACTCCAGGGGCCAAATGTAAGAGTCCGGGTTAAGGCTCGTAACCCACGCGTCGTGCGGATTTCCCGGGTTAGCGGCCAAAGTCTCAATGTATCAGGGCGGGTTAGGCTACCGCCTCGAGCGTTAACGACGTCTTCACTAACTCCAACTTGAGCCTGGGATAACGTGCAGGTTAGGGACGGATTCGGGCCAAATCTATTCAAAGCGACCATATTTAACAGAATTACATACTCAAATCGTGATATTTCATTAAATTAACCTTAAATTCGAAGCGTTAATAAGGCTACCGCCGCATTGGCGGCGATAGTAATCGCCGAACGTAATGTAAACAAATCGCCGCTGCATCGACGTCGCGTTCCATACTGGCGGCGGCGGCGTTTTGTTTACTTTACGTTCGTCGATTCGAAAATATAACTAGTAATATCGCCGCCAATGCGGCGGTAGCCTTAATAACGCTTCGAATTTCGGGTTAATTTAATGAAATTTCACGATTTGAGTATGTAATTCTGTTAAATATGGTCGCATTTAATATATTTGAGCCTAATATATGGCTACAAAGGCAGAGGGATTTCCCAAATCTATAAATAACTGAAACGTTAGCTAACCCGCGCGCGCTTTGGACTAATACATCCCCCGTGACACATATATTAACGCCGACAATAGATAACCCGCCGGCCGCCCTAAACTCCGCAGCCGATAAATTGTGACTCTTACATTTGGCCCCAGGGCCCTTATGCATCAAGAATCTTTCTCAGCTCCGGTGTTAAGGGCCGGGTCCGGGTTAGCTAACACCGGCGTTGGAAATTCGGTCTCGGGGTATGTATGGAGCCAAAGTGTGGAGGCGTTAGCTAACCTAGCAGTTATTTATAGATTTGGGAAATCCCTCTGTGCCTGTAGCCTGTTTTGTGTACATTCATCGATTTGACAATATTAATATCGCCGCCGTTGTAGTGGCAGCATTACTTTCGGTTCGTTTTTGCAGTTAATTTGCTGAAATATCACTTGTACAGTATGTAATTCTGTTAAATATGATCGCATTGAATAGATTTGGGCCTAATACATTGCCGCCGATGCGGCGGCGGCAGCAGCGTCGATGTTTTGTTGATCTTCGACAGTATGGATAGCGACATCGATGTGGCAGCGGGGGCGATTTGCTTTGTGTACATTCGTCGATTTGACAATATTAATATCGCCGCCATTGTAGTGGTAGCATTACTTTCGGTTCGTTTTTGCAGTTAATTTGCTGAAATATCACTTGTACAGTATGTAATTCTGTTAAATATGATCGCATTGAATAGATTTGGGCATAATACATTGCCGCCGATGCGGCGGCAGCAGCGGCTGCAATGTTTTGTTGATCTTCGACAGTATGGATAGTGACGTCGATGTGGCGGCGGGGGCGATTTGCTTTGTGTACATTCGTCGATTTGACAATATTAATATCGCCGCCATTGTAGTGGAGGCGTTAATATCAGTTCGAATTTAGGGTTAATTTAATTAAATTTCATAATTTGAGTAAGTAATTCTGTTAAATATGATCGCATTGAATACATTTGCGCCTAATCGGTCGCTAACCCCAACGGTAAACATGATATGGGTTGGGGTTAGCGTAGACGCCTTTAAACTCGCGGAGTTTCCCTAACCCGGCTACATGCATACTGACTTTTCGCCACTAACCCAGAGATCGCCGCTAACCACGGGTTTGGCTAGCTAACACCGCTCCATGCATACATGCCCTGGGCTGTCCACTACTTTCAACAATATATTTACTTCATCCGGTTATGCAACTCTAAAGTGCCTGTCACACCTTACGGATTGAACAACGGACATAACCGGACAAAGTATGTTCTAGTCCGGTGGTGTTCGGTATCAAAATGTATCGAAATGTGTTGAAATGTTGTGCTATCAGGTCAATGGACGGTGGACGAATGGACATGAAACAGACATGACACGGATATGAACAGATAACCACCGGAGGATAACCAGACAATAACCGGACGACAACCGAATGTCGAACGGACAGAGCGAACATCAACCAGAGACCTACAGGACTGTCATAGATGTGCCAAAAACATATACTGACCGAATTCCCGCAACACTGTCAACAGACTATGCAGGAAGCAAAGCAGAGATGTAACAGATGGGTAACGGACATGAACCAGACAAAACGGACTAAACAGACACCAACCGTACACGTCAGTCCGGCGGTGTCTGGTACACACCGGACACCACCGGATAGAGAACGGAAACGCCGGATGTCAACCGTATATAAGCCAGACATTGACGTATTTCACCGGACATTGTCCGTTTTCTATCCATTTCCCCAGTCCGGTAAGGTGTGACTGAGCCTTTAATGAAAAGACCAAAATAAACACAGTGGAAGCCGAGTTAATTAAATGCATTTGATTGACAGCAGCCGACATCTTATGCTGCGCAGACGACATTTGTGTAATTCCAGAACCTACTTCCCCAAGCACTCAATGAGACGCATTAGCTGAATCGGTAGATCCCAGGTATCCCTTGCGCAAGGTCGGTGATTCGAACTGAGATGAGTGTGAACCAATGACTTCAAAAATTGATACTTGTCACTACCTAAGTCGGTGCTTCGAACTGGGTCGAGTCAAACCGATAACTTACAAAACTGATACTTGTTGCTACATAGCCTGGCACTCAACAGTAATAGGATAGGGCGAGGACTTGTCAGCTTAGTATCAGGATAATGTGACTGTTTGGGAAATTGGGTAATGGTGCCGGCATCCTGGCCGCCTAGTGGGGCAGCACTATGAAGTCATAATGAGTGCGCACTCTCACAAAATACTGCGTCTCCTGATATGACCTTAGATGTTGCCAGGATGTAAAACACAAAACAAGCTTGTTTTGTTTAACGACGCCTCTAGAGCACATTTTATCATCGGTCATTGGACGTCAAAGGTATGGACATGCTGATATATTTCTTAGGAGGAAACTTGGTGCCACCAAACACAACACTGATATAAAAATTCATTAAACCAGAGCCAATTCAGCAGGTTTTAATTTTGACACAAATGGAATGATAAATAACCATAACAAAACTGAACACACAAAATATTCACAAATAAAGGTGGAGTTAGGGGCGGGGGTGGGGGCGGGGAAACAAAAAGAAAATGAGACACTGTCCTAATGGTCCACTGAAAGCAAGGCCTGTTTTACTGGCAAACCACAAGGTAGTGGCACTAACAAATCATGTTAACACTATAATCCTGGCACTGGGCCCAGTGGCCGAATCGGCACAGTGCTGGCCTCGCGTGCGGGAGATCGAGAGTTCGGTTCCCAGTCGAGTCACACCAATTGATACTTGTCGCTTCCTAGCCTGGCCTGAGAAAGCGAATAACCACTGGAGATAACGCATTTCACTTACGCCATTTAAAAGAGAGTAAACAATGGCGTTACTAGGAGAGGGTTAAGGACCAGTTAGTGCAGTCAGTGAGTGAGACACTGGGGGTCATGGGTCATGGCGCCGGTGCCCTGCTCACCCAGTGGGGCAGCAATATAAAGCCGCTTGTAAAATTTCCCGATATTTAGACATTGGCGGATGTGTGAACTAGTCTATAGTAATTACAATTGTTATATGAAAAGCTAAATGGTATATAGAGCCAGAGGCATTAAGGTATTATGTGGTGCTGGTGATCCTTTACTGATTTTGATATAAACATTATGTAGTTATAGATAGTGTGAGAGGGGCACTTCTTTTAGTGTGACAGAGCCTTAGGAGCTCTGCTCACATACACCCCGCCCCCCAACTGTTATTTACGGATCCCTGCACACCCAGACACAACAGGGCACTGTAGCCATAAACAACCAAGGCTTGGAGACAGGCAGGTTGGATGTTCATTGGTTAATTAGAGAATACCTACCTCTGATTGGAGGAGCTGATCAGGTGTGACAGCCATCTTGCATTCAGGAAACTATATAATAATAAACCTGAGGGTGTAAGCTCTCTGTCTTTCTGTGCACTTCTACACTACCTTTCTCTTGCCTGTAGTGATTTCATATTTAGCCTACCTAGACAACTACAGCTGCCAACCGTCCACTTTACACGCTGATGGTGCTGTCTCCCTGTGGGGCAGCACTACAAAGTCGCTGGTGGCGCTGTCTCCCAGTGGGCAGCACTATAAAGTCGCTGGTGGTGCTGTATCCCAGTGGGCAGCACTATGAAGTTGATGCTGCTGTTGTCTCCCAGTGCGGCACCACTATAAAGTCGCTGGTCGTGCTGTATCCCCGTGGGCAGCACTATAAAATCGAAGGTGCTGCTGTCTTACACTGGGGCAGCACTACAACTTCGCCATTAGAGTCTACTGCCATAAGTTGGTACCCATTTTGATATGACCTTACATGTTGCTCGAAATGTAAAACCTTGTTGCAAAAGGGTTGTCATCTCTAGTTTCATATCACTTGTGACAATCAGACAACATCATGGGTGAACTTGTTGCAAAAGGGTTTTCATCTCTAGTTCATCTCGCTTGTGATAATCAGCCAACATCATGGACAAGCTTGTTGCAAAAGGGTTTTCATCTCTAGTTCATCTCGCTTATGATAATCAGTCAACATCATGGACAAGCTTGTTGCAAAATGGTTTTCATCTCTAATTTCCTCTCGCTTGTGATAATCAGTCAACATCATGGGTGAGCTTGTTGCAAAAGGGTTTTCATCTCTAATTTCCTCTCGCTTGTGATAATCAGTCAACATCATCGGCGAGCTTGTTGCAAAAGGGGTTTCATCTCTAGTTTCATCTCACTTGTTTTTGCTGTTATTGTTTTGTTTTGCTATTATTTTTGGTCGACACTGCTCTCATGAATATCTCAAGATGCTTTTGCTTTGTTAACTCAATTACCGCACGGTAATTACATTTGCTTGGGGCACGTTCACAAATATTTAGCCAACGCATTTTGTGGAATTAATATTTGTGAGCCTTTTATTTTGTTTTTTGTGTGTAAATATGTTATTCATCTCGATACATATTTTGTCACCGCCGAGGCACTGGTCTTCCAGCCATTGAAGCGATCACATTTGGTTTGTACATGGTGATGGGGAAGTGGAATGTGCTGCATTGTGTGCAGCGCACCCCATTCTGAACATTAAACCTGGATAGTGAGCAACGTGCTTGTCCCCCCCCCCCCGGGGGCATCCCAGACTAGTGCAGGCGATGGTTGGCTACTGTATTATGTAAGTATCAAATTGGTTGGTTGGTTGTTGGAGTTTTACATCCTGACAACATCTAACGTCATATCAGCATTGGGTAGCGATTTGTGACAGTGCATGCTTATGGCGCATTTATAGTGCTGTCCCACTGGGATACCATGGCACCATAACCATGACCTTATATCAGGATGGGCACCGACTTGTGGCAGTGCGCACTCATGGTGACCTTATAGTGCTGCCCCACTGGGAAATCACGCCGCCAGCACCATGACCCGATATCCGACTCTGTCACAGTACCTTCACACTGAGCCAACCAGTCCTTGTCCTATCCTAATAATGTGAAGCGCCTGGCTAGTATTTAGTAGGAAGCGAGAAGTATTAATGTTTAAGTTCCATATTCGGCCACAGCGGCGCCACCTGCGAGCAGAAACTTACTTAATCCCATACCACGGTTTGTTCCCACTTTGAGATCAACTTTAAGGACTTGATTTATATCATTGGCTATTGTACGTCAAACACATAGTCATTCTGACATATTTCTTTGGAGGTAACCCACTGCTGCCACATAGGCTACTCTTTCCGATAAGCAGCAAGGGGTCTTTTATATGCACTTTACCACAGACAGGACAGCACATACCACATCATTTAATGAACCAGTTGTTGACCACTGCACATAACCCACACTGCAAATGGGGACAAGCGAGGAAGATCGATAGGATGATCCACACCTTCACAGGTGGACACTCTACTATCTGAACTACATCCCGCTCCCCGTCTCCCACAATGCACCACGCGACCCACCGGAAGTGGTGAGCTGGGTGGTGGAGGGGGGGCGGGCTCTCCTTTGAAGCCGGATCCTAGGAGTGGCCATTTCCGGTAGCCGTACAGGCGAGCTGTGCGTTTCGTCGGAACGACGGCGAACATGAGGGTGTGCAGATATTGACACACGCAGGTGTGTGTTGGGGCACCTGGTGAGTGTGTGTGAGTGTGTGTGAGTGTGTGTGAGTGTGTGTGAGTGTGTGTGAGTGTGTGTGAGTGTGTGTGAGTGTGTGTGAGTGTGTGTGAGTGTGTGTGAGTGTGTGTGAGTGTGTGTGAGTGTGTGTGAGTGTGTGTGAGGGTGAGTGTGTGAGGTGGTGTGTGTGTGTGTGAGTGTGTGTGGTGTGTGAGTGTGTATGAGCGTGTGTGAGTGTTTGTGCGTGTGTGTGAGTGTGTGTGTGTGAGTGTCTGTGTGAGTGTGTGTGAGTGTGTGTGAGTGTGTGTGAGTGTGAGTGTGTGTGAGTGTGTGTGTGAGTGTGTGTGTGAGTGTGTGTGAGTTTGCCTGTGTGTGAGTGTGTGTGAGTGTGTGTGAGTGTGTGTGAGTGTTTGTGAGTGTGTGTGAGTGTGTGTGTGAGTGTGTGTGAGTGTGAGTGGGTGTGTGTGAGTGTGTGTGAGTGTGTGTGAGTGTGTGTGAGTGTGTGTGAGTGTGTGGTTGAGTGTGTGAGTGTGTGTGAGTGTGTGTGTGTGTGTGTGTGAGTGTGTGTAGTGTGTGTGAGTGTGTGTGAGTGTGTGTGAGTGTGTGTGAGTGTGTGTGAGTGTGTGTGTGAGTGTGCTTGAGTGTGTGTGAGTATGTGGCAGGTGTGTGTGAGTGTGTGAGTGTGTGTATTGCGGTGTGTGAGTATGTGAGTGTGTGTGGGTGTGGGTGACTCTGTGAGTGTGTGGCAGGTGTGTAGATGCGGTGTCCGAATTAGTAGAGCGCAGGCTTCCCATGCGGGAGATCGGGACTTTCCTTGCATCTATGTGTGTGTGGGTGTGGGTGTGTGTGTGTGTGGGTGGGTGTGTGGGTGTGTGGGTGTGTGGGTGTGTGGGTGTGTGGGTGTGTGGGTGTGTGCAGATAGGTAGACATACTTATGAGTATGTGCTTCTTGTCTTCGGTGGTGCGTATATTAGGGCGTAATCGATTAATCGACTCTGGTCACCCGAGCCACTTTTTGGCGCATGCGCACATCCTGCAGACTCGGGTCGAATAACCGAATAAGCTTCTGCACGCTCGGGTTGGAAAAAATGGTGGCTTAATCTAAAACCTAATTATTTGTTTTAATAACCAATATAAGTACAGCAAAATAGGATTTAAAGTATCTTAGGATCGTATAAGCTGACAATCTGGGTTATTTAAAAAAAAGCATTAAAACAACGAATAGGACTTGTAGTGGTAGCTACAGGTACAAGCTCAGGTGTGACGTCATCGTTCCTAGCAAACCCCAGCCAAGAGGTGGGTTACTGGCGTCGCGTCGTTTTGCACACGGCACATGTTTTTGTCGACTCCACTCGTGGTGTTCGATTTGAAATTCTGACGACTCGGGTGACCCGAGTCGCCCGGGTCATGTGAATCGATTACGGCCTGTGTGTGAGTGTGAGTATCTACGCATGCGCAACATGTCCGCAACGTTTATTACCTCAGTGCGTGCGCAGCTCTATGTGTGTGTGTGTGAGAATAAGTTACTTATATCTATCTGCGCATGCGCGCCGTACCTGTGTGTGTTTAATGTGGTAGATCAGCAATGCTGCCTTCCCCACCCCCACCTCCACCCCACATCCACCCCCGACTCATCCTCACCCCCCATCTCCCACACCCACACCCTCACCCACGTCCACCTCCACCCCATCTCCAACCCCCACCCCTACATCCACCCCCACCCCATCCTCACCCCTATCTCCCACACCCACCTCCACCTCCACCGCCACCTCCACCCCCACCTCCACCTCCACCCCCACCTCCACCTCCACCCCCACCTCCACCTCCACCTCCACCCCCACCTCCACCTCCACCCCAACCCCCCCACCTCCACCCCCACCTCCACTCCACCCCCACCCCCACCTCCACCCCAACTCCACTTCCACCCCCACCTCACCCCACCCCCACCTCCACCTCACCTCCACCCCACCTCCAAACCCACCCCTACATCACCCCATTCCCATCCTCACCCCATCTCCCACACTCACGCTCATACCCACACCCACACCCACACCCACATCCATCCCACCTCCACCCCACCCCCACTAACCACCCCCAACCCCACACACAAACACACACATCCACACACACAACACTACTGCATTGCCGTCGCAGTGTACTCGGTATCGGTACGATACACCACTCACCTACCCCCCATCCCCCCCCACACAAACACACTTATACAAACACAAACACACACATCCACACACACAACCTGACAACCAGACGGGATGGCCGAATGTGTTAGAGCATCCGTCTCCCTTGGCGGTAGATCGTGGGATTAAGGGTTCGAACACTGGTCGAGTCAAACCATTGACTTCAAAATTGAAACTTGTCGCTTCCTAGCAAGGCGCTCAGCATTATTAGGATAGGGCAAGGAGCAGTGGAGTGAGGAAGACCAATTGTGCGCGATTGAAATTTTCCCTGCTTAAACAACTAGTGTACAAAAAAACAAAAAAAACACACACACGCACACAAACACACAACTGCTGCAGTTACGTGGCCATGTGTCTATGTACTCAGTAAATATACACCACACACACAAACACACACAAACACACAACCGCTGCAGTCACGTGGCCGTGTGTCTATATCCTCAGTAACTATACACCCCGGTGCATTCTGGGTGAGCGGATGCTGCATCCCTGCTGCCCCCTGGCGCCCGATGCCAGGGTAAACAACCCCGGGGCGTAGATCAGTGTCGAGCCGGTGCCATGGACGCTCCTCTGAGACCGCCGGGGCACCTGGGGAAGGAGGTGGGAAAAGAACGCCACCGATCGACACAGGTGGCGCTGCTATCGCTAGTTCGCCTAGTCGCCAACAGGGGGGGACCTCGATGATTCAGCCCGTTAAACACGGCACCTAGGACTGTCAGCACTAACTGGCGCGATGTGAGAAGAGAAGTGAAGTTCGGGTTTTGTTGTTATGTGAATTGTCGTCTGCTTGCACGGAATAAGTAAAGTCGTCTGCATACTTGTGAATGTTCGATTTCAGGATGTTGGTGCTCACCGGCAGACAACATTTAGTCCTCACAATGATATTACATATATATATATATTGTGTTGGTGGTAAAATAGTTTATTCATCATAATACACGTGTTATGGGCTAATAGAAGATGGCGGATCGCTGCAAAAAATGTGTGCTATTAGTATTACAGTTTAGCTGAGGTAAGTAATTGCTTGAGGGGGGAGGACAAGGAGGGATGCGGGGGGGGGGGGAGACAAGGATACAGGATCCTCGCTATGGTGCTTCTTCAAGGGCCTTGCCAGTGAGATGCGTTCTGACGAGTGACTTAAAGCCTTGGTAGGAAGGTGCACTTCTGATGCGTGACAAGGAAGGAAGATAAGGCGTGGGTGGAGAAAAGGCACTTTATAGAGAAATGCCATGATATATATATATATGTACAGGATAATGCAGGTAATGAGAAAATAAGGACGATCAGGATAATGTCAGTGTAATGTCAAATAATGTTATGCAAGGAAATAAGCAAAATGTACAATGTTATGCAAGGATAATAAGGGAAAATAAGAGAAGAGCTCAGAGGGAGCCTATGAGGTGAGTCCGTGAGGTGGAGCCGAGGAGCCCTCCACCCTAGGAAGATGGAGAGGAGTGGAGAGGGATGGTGGGTGGGGAAAAATATCGGAGAGGAGCAGCGTGAGGAGGCCGGAGGGCGAGTGGCTTGAAGCAGCCAGGCGGGCTGGTTGCAAGGGAAGAAGCGCGGGAGATGATGTAAGAAGCAACGGTTGGAAAAAAAGGGGGGGGGGGTCTCCTTCCCTGTCTCGCATCAACCGAAATGCAAGCATTACAACCGATTGCAGATG
Organism: Branchipolynoe longqiensis; assembly: GCA_030323885.1. NCBI lineage: Eukaryota > Metazoa > Annelida > Polychaeta > Phyllodocida > Polynoidae > Branchipolynoe > Branchipolynoe longqiensis. The sequence goes on from CM059200.1 coordinate 12,703,344, forward strand.
GTAGTTTGTTCCACATCTTGCTGCCTTTAAATATTGGAGCCTTAGCTAGTTTGTTTGTGTTTGGTCTAGGAACACTGAGGAGTGGTCCATCTCCCATTCATGTCTGCCTGTTCAGTGAATCTCTGTATTGTGGTTCTTTTGATCTTTTATTCATACGTGACAATAGAGGGGGGGGGGGCACTCCACCAATGAGCCGATGGAGGAAATAGTAATGTATATATGGTTCGAATCCTGGTCGAGTCAAACCGATGACTTAAAAATTGATACTTGTCGCTTCCTGACGCTCGGCATTACTAGGATATGGCAAGGAGCATTGGAATGAGGAAGACCAGTCGTCTGCGACTGAAATTTCTCTAAATGGACCATTTATACTAATTTATAGTCTGTCCCGTCTTCGGCGGATTTAGAGAGGTTTTACTGTATGTATATATATATATATATATACATATACGTATATACACACACATTCTCAGTGGGGGGCTCGGGCTCGGCTGTGGAGGGGGGGGGGGTGTTACAGAAACGAAAGGAGAGAATAAATATTGTGACTTCCGGCACGGGCCGGGTGCGGACCGCCTATATGTCAGTGGATCGGTTACCATGGCAATGTGAGGCGCTTTCTATGGCAGCAATGCAGAGTAAGCACGGGTAGGCGTGAGTTATTCAGCCGGACCGAGGTAGGGGGCACTACCGAGTGGCTGCACTACATACACAAGTGGCATATGGAACACCTGTGCGCCATACAGCTTTCGCAAAGCCAAACTACTCCAGGAAAGCGGCTATGAATTATTCACATCCACAATGAAGAATGCAATGGTGGATGAAGCGTATTAATTTTGATTGGCTTCTTTTTTGCTTTCGCTGTGACTTTTGCTTTTGCTTTCACTTTGGTCTTTTCACTTGCGGGATAAGATCATTTGTCCTTGCTTAGTGTTTCTTCAAAGGCATTTGTTATTTTAGGCACTGATATTTGTAGGTTATTTTCGCAAGAATGGTTAATATGTTTTATGTGAAAAGTTCAGGAATAAAACCCCATAAACGCCATTCCAAATATTTAATTAAAATATATCATGTTTACCTGATGGTTATTTTAATTGGCACTAATTTCACTTTTCTTATGATGAAATGATCACTAATTCCACTTTTCTTATGATGTAATGGTTATGGAGCAAGGAACACAAACAAATGAATGTGAAAAAGTGAACCTTTTGGAGGTTCGACTGCAATGTTTATCTAAATTTTTGAATTGGTGTTGTACATGGGTTATGCGCCTGAACTCCTCATCTGATTCCTTTAAAAAATATAATGATGGTTTCATAATGTGATGAATACATAACATTTTCGAAACCAAAGGCTTCACCTAGATTTGAACCTGCATATCTACCTCACAAACCGTCCGTGTCCCGTGCTGGTAGATCGTGGGGTCGTGGGTTCGAGTCCCTGTCGAGTCAAACCAATGACTTTAAAATTGATACTTGTCGCTTCCTAGCCAGGCGCTCGGCATTATTAGGATAGGGCAAGGACTGGTGTGCTCAGTGTCAGGATAATGTGACTGAGTGGGATACCAGGTCATGGTGCCGGCGGCCTGGTTTCCCAGTGGGACAGTACTATAAAGTCGCCATGAGTGCGCACTGTCACAAGTCGGTATGCGTCCTGATATGACCTTAGATGTTGCTAGGACGTAAAACAACAACACACAAACAAACCTCACAAACCCGTGCATTCATTAAACATTTATTTCTTCTTAGAATTAATTCTAAGTCAATTCAATAGAACCTGCTATGAAATCCCGTACTTGCGGGCGCCCGCACAATATATGCGGGCTACAGAATGCTATTGATGGCCGATCCCGTCAGGTGGTACGCGGAGGTTATGGTTACTGTCATTATGTTTTCTCATGTCATTAACTGCCTGGATATCCTATGTAATGCATATGGTTCATAGCTCCCCTTTTCTCTTCTGTATTATAGGAATTATATCTCAGAGCTTACCCCATAATAGATACAACACACAACACAACATGTGATCCGAGTTCAGCATCAGCAGAAGTGTAGATAATAGATGATAGCCCCTGAATGCTTAGTTTTATTCACTTATATATTGTTTTCAGATACATACAACAGTCGATGATATAGACCTCCTTATTGGCTATTACACTCATGCATGCCAGTGATTCCTCTCCGGCATGATCTCGCCCTAATATAGTTCACCATTGGCTGCCTTAAGGACTCACCCCCCTGCCACCCAACCCCGGCCACCCCCTAGCCATCGTGAGATTACCACATAACATGCTGGTGACCATGTGGCTAGGCGAGATAATGGGGAGGGATTTCTGCTTAAAGGGGCACTTCTTCCCTCCCCCGGTGTGAGTATTATAAAAGGAGTACTATTTCCCACTCAATACATATTTAGTGCCGGTGTAGCAGGAAATCGCAAACCCTGTAAATCGCAAACCCCCACTTGTGATTTCCTAGGAAATCGCAAACCCCCATACCATATATGGGCATGGGAGGTTTGCGATTTCCTAGGAAATCACATATCCCCCCTGGACATCACAAACCCCCCATGTTTGGCAGTCTTAAAGTAAGCACATGTGCTTTGTGCAGGTTTGTTTTGCTTTTAAAATTCCCACAATGCACCGTGACGATGGAATTATGAACTGCTCTAATGTAAAAATTGTATTTATGTAAGCATGATTAAGCCACATTTATTTTTATATAAGGGGGATCCCTCACAAGATGGATTAATTGATTATCTTTTATGTCATGCCTTCACAACAAGGGCCATATTCATTGCAATCACTCACAAGAAGGATAGGAGAATAGGTCAATATGTGTCAAAGATACTAGACTATATCATTAAGAAAAGCCAGTACAACTATCTGTATCATTACAATTTTTAGAGCATGTTCAGTCGGAATTACGAAGTGGACTATTGCAAAGATGTTTTCATTAGGATTAATCCATTTTGAATCCATTTTATCCCCCAAGATCTGGTAGAAGTTCAAAATCAAACATAGCTGCCATGCTTGGGGTGATAAATGCTACAAAGCATGGGGGGTTTGCGATTTCCAGGGGGATGGTTTGTGATTTCCTAGTAAATCATGTGCAATTTCCAAGGTTTGTGATTTCCTGCCACACCGAGACAATTAAGTTGACATGTTTTCATTTCAAATACGTCAACAATTATTGCTTTCAAATGAAACTTACTTCCAAGTAACGTAACACAACAGATCGTAGTGTCAACGCACATTCTATCAATATAACACAAAATCTCAAAACCTTCCGATTGTGCAATTTTCAAGCTGGAGCATCAATTTTCCAAAACCAAAACAATTATCTGGATGTGATTCTGCATATATATCTAAGTTAGATACTTATGCATTTATTAAGCATATATTGCCAAATAGAAGGGAATATTGAGTCAATTCAATAGAACCTGTTTCTGCTGAAGCTTATGGGATCAGAGAGGTTTGGCATGCTGGCCAAAATAATTTTACATGTTTGCATTTCAAATATTTCAAAAGTTAGGCATTTCAAATGAAAGTTATTTTAAACTAAAGAGAGGTAAATTATACCAATCAATCTCAGTCAATTGGTATTCCACCGCCCTATCCTAGTAATGGTGGTCACAAGGTTACCAGGCTACGGATATGAATAGGATAATACTTTGGTTTCTATTGCTGACTGATAGAAGCCACAAGTGCCTCACTAAGAAGAACAATTGTCTGCGATTAAATTTTCCCCAACTTGACTCAAAAATGTATTCTCACCTCCAAATACAGTTGAAGAGTTCAGACGCAAAACCCCGTAAACGCCAATCCAATAATTGGGGAAAACATTTTAATCAAACCTTCAAAAATTGTATTTTGTTACATTCCTACTTCTTTATTCATTGCTCCATAATCATGTCATCACAATACAAGGGGAATTAGTCAGAATTAACATTATATTCATGTAACAATCTGTTATTTTAGAAAGGCTTTTGGATTGGCATTTACAGGGTTTTGCCGCCTGAACTCTTCATTTGTACATCATCATGTTGGATGTTCACAGGACCAAATGGTCATCGCTCACTGTCGCATTGGAGACTCTTGGCGGAGTCATGAATTTTTACTCAGCGAACAACACCCCCCAGCCCCTGAGAGCATTGGGTTTTAGTGCCCATGAAGACTGTTTAAATGTAGATATGAATGTGTATACCAGAACCATTAGGAGACATCCTTAATTTATATACACATACTGCATTAAGTAGTACATGTATCATATATATATAATATATATAATATCACCATCATCATGCTGTCAGTCGGCATGCAACAAAGACTGCTTTCATTAATTGACTGCCACTCTCCATTTAGCTCTCTGCTGTGAGAGTTGCATCCATGAGTCAGTCTTAATGTCTCTCAGCTTCAGGTTTCTATATTTCATGAAAGCTGCCTGCAAAAGTGTTGAAGTGCTGCTGGCTTTTGCAAGTTTCCAGCGGCACTCTCTCAAGGAGCAAATAAAGGTTTCCCACCGGCAAGAACATGTCAAGACAGGTACAAAACTATTTGTCCCTGCAGTGACTGGTCGGGAGTGGTTTTCTGTTTAGGGTTTGCTCCCTCAGCCTTCGGTTCTGTCAAGCACCTGTACCACAAGGCAGTGGTTTCCAACTCTGCAGGGCAGGGGTGTCAAACTCCCTGAGGTATTGCAATACCAAGTAGTGCACTATACAGCTGCACCAACTGTAGTAGGGCAGCACTATAAAGTCGCCATGAATGCTCACTGTCACAAGTAGCTACCTCTCCTGATATGACCAGGGCAGGGGCGTCAAACTCCCTGAGGTATTGCTATACCTGCAATACCTGCATACACATATACATATATAATATATATATATAATATATATATGTGTATGACACTGTGAGTGCTGGCGATCAAACTGTGATTGTCATGAGGATACCCTAAATGGCAGCATGGTACCCATGCTATACCGCGCGATATAGCGCCGTGTTATAGAACACTCCCCAGTGGCCCCATCGTTCTATAACGCACTCATAAAGCACGGTTGCGTCTCACAAAGTGACATTTTTATGGACAGATCATTTCCTTTATCGTGATTACGCTGGGCACCCTAGCCCACCTCCCCCACCCCTCTCCTTCCCCCATTCCCTCCCCCCTCCTTCTCCCCTCCCTCTCCCCTCCCCTCCCTTTCCCCTGACCCCTCCCTCCTCACCCCTAGCCGGCCTCCCATCCCTCTCCTCCCCCACCCTCTTCCATCTCCCTCCCTTCCCCCTCCCTCTTCCCTCCCTCTCCTCTCCCTCCCTCCCTTCCATCCCCCTCCACCTCCCCTCGTCCCTCGCCCCTCCCACCCCTCCCTCCCCACTCCCTCTCCCCTCCGTCTCCCCAATCCCGCCACTTTGTTGGGGTTGAAGTGCGTGTGTGGGGGTGCGGGGAGGGGGGGGTAGACGCTAATGCGTTACCTTATGTAATTTAATATGCTTAGCTCTCATCTTACCAAAACTATGACTTTGCACAGCGCGTTCTATAAACAATACTGGTTCATCGAGTCGCCGGTAGGGCTCTTTACTAATATATATATATATATATATATATATAAAAATATATATTAGTAAATAACCCAACTGTTTACTATATATATATATTAGTAAATATCCCTACCATATATATATATATATATATATATATATATATATGTCATGGGGGTGATGAAAATGGGAAATACTGCGCCTAGAGCGACCCTCGAACCCACATCTCTTTGCATTCCGGGCCAGTGTGCTAACCATTACACCACCTAGGCTCCCTGATATCAATACACTCCCCACGCCTACCTGTCTATGTGGTTACTTGCCTGAGAGGTCAGTGCAGACCACTACACTCGTCCCCCTGGAATTGTAAGTCTTGTAATGCTTACAATTACATACATACAGGCAATGCACTAACACATACATACACAGGGTAGGTTCAACAACCATACAGCGCAAAGCTTGTACAGGATCCTGATCACGGCAACCAGTGTCGTGGGGGTGATGAAAATGGGAAACATTGTGCCTAGAGCGGACTCGAACCCACATCTCTTTGCATTCCGGGCCAGTGTGCTAACCATTACACCACCTAGGCTCCCTGATATCAATACACTCCCCACGCCTACCTGTCTATGTGGTTACTTGCCTGAGAGGTCAGTGCAGACCACTACATATATATATGTAATGGCCCACGGCCCTCCGACTCACCCTTTCTCACACGAAAGAACACCAAGATTCAATTCAGTGTACGCTTCACCTGGTTTATTGAACCCTCTGCTCACCGCGGCGTCAGTAGTTGTCTGACCCGCCCCCTGACTCGCCAGATCCCACATCGACTCTATAGGTGTGTGTGGGAGGGTGGATCAACCACACGCAGTAGAGGTCAGCCCAGTTGGGGTCTGACCGGTGGTGACCCGTGCCGCCACCTAGCGCAGTGTAGTGGTACTGCGCTGGTGGCGTCGTAGTCTCCGCTGCTACCGCGTGATAGTAGAGCTCATGTTCAGACTACTACATATATATATATGAGTCTCTCTCTCTCTCTCTCTCTTTATATAAGTGAAGTGGGCGTGTCTACTCGCCTTGAGCAATTTGCGAGCGTGCGATCTGCGAGCGCGCAAATTGCTAACACTTGTGCACGCGAGGGTTCCCGGTGGTAAAGCGTTGCTTGGCGACTAGCCAAGCAATGATGAAAGGTCGGGCGTTCGGGGCCAGACTCGGCGGATGTGTTTCTACACGCTCCGTCATTTTCCACCGATATTTAGGCTTTTGAGGGTCAAAATTCTAAACTAAATTATAGAAACCACACGGGAGGGAACGGGAGACCTTTATTACTATTTATGTTGATATCCATGTTAGTCTTTGGTTAAGAATAAACCGTGAGCTCTTGTGAAGGTGAATCAGGATGTTCCTTGCATTCTTTTCTATCCTCCAGTCTTATTGTAGATTAACCGCTATGGAACCTTGATATTCGATTGCTTTCTAGGAACTGAGGGGCCTTAAGCCTAAGTCGGCCTTCTGCAAGTAATGCACCCATCTGCGGGAATCTAATAACTGACGCATTCACAGAATTAACGTAGTGTTACTTTTAGGCTAGAACCACGACGTATAATGCAAACTAAATAGTAGAGACAGCAGCAGCAACTCGTGCTGGACTGCGCATATTTGGATTCAGTTAGTAACATTCCTACTATCTCCAACGACGAAGGGGGCAACCAGTAGTTGAAATAACCTAATATAAATACACTTTAGGCATGGAAACAATTAATTATATTAACACGTAGGCTCGCCTTAGGCGGGGGCGGAAAAGCCGTACGGTTAAATATATATATATATATATACATATATATAGAGAGAGATACACATATATATGTGTGATGTATAAGCATATAAGAACTATAATTACTGGGAAGCTTTCACTCCTTATTATATTCTAAGTAATCTACTCTACTGATCTGTTATTACTTGTTCATGCACTGGGCCGATTGTGTCGCCCCCTGTCTGCAAACCCTGTAACTTGTCTTGCCACGCTCTGTCATTCAGCCCAATATTAGTATACAGACCTACCGTTTAATATTATGTGGTGTATAACGAATTATGTGAGCATAAAGATACAGCTTAATTATTATTATTATTATTATATTCTGTAGGACCGACACTGTACCGGTGGCCTCCGCCGGATGTAGACCAGTGACAATCGCACCAGACATATATATATATAATTATATAATGATGTTTGAGCATTATGCGAGTATGATGCGCGAAAAGGAAGAGAGGAGGCGGGGGTGGAAATAAAGGGTTTTTATTTTTGCCTCAGACAAGCATACAGGGCATACAGGGTAAACTAGGACAGGTAGAGGTAAATAGTGAATAATGTGATAAAAATAAGGAATCTCATGAGGAGCGGAGTAAAAATAGAAAAACAGAGATCAAGTGTCAGTGGAGTGAGGGGGTGCTGAGGAGCCCTCCACCGCTGGAAGAGAAAGTAGGAGGAGTGTAGGGTGTGTGGGTGGTGAAAAAGGAGGGAGCTGGGAGACGGCAGGAGGGCGAGTGCGTGAGGGAGGCCGGGGGGCGACCTTATAAGGGGAGGAGGGAGGGGCGAGAGCAGGTGAGTGTGAAAGCTGCCGGCCCGGGGGAGGGCGAGAGGTGGCGAGCAGCGGCGTCGGGTGAGGCGTGAGCGCTGCGCGACGCGGAGGGCGGGGGAGGGGGCGGCGCGCCGCGCCGTCTGCCGAGGTGAGAAAGCAGCGCGACAGCGCGGGGCGGGGGGAGGGTCTCTTCCTCTCCTCGCATCAAACGTAATGCTTCGCATTACGACCGATGCGCGAAAAGGAAGAGAGGAGGCGGGGGTGGAAATAAAGGGTTTTTATTTTCGCCTCAGACAGGGATACAGGGCATACAGGGTAAACGAGGAGTAGAGGTAAATAATGAACAATGTGATAAAAATAAGGAATCTCATGAGGAGCGGAGTAAAAATAGACAAACAGAGATCAAGTGTCAGTGGAGTGAGGGGGTGCCGAGGAGCCCTCCACCAAAAGGCGGAGAGGGCTCGCGGCGCGCCCGAGGCGGAGCAGGTGGGGTGGGCCGGCCGAGAGGTGGGCCGCGTCGGGGGTCAGGCTCCCTCTCGGGGCGGGGAGTGTCCGGGGCCTGCGTCGACAGGGAGCGGGCGGCCAAAAAGGGGGAGGCCCGCTCCTTGGCGGGATCCGGTGAGGAGGTCCGACGAGGGTCGAGCAGGGGGGCAGCGAAGTCCTCGGGGCTGGGTGGGGTGGTGGTCCGGGTCTGGGCGGCGGTGCTGTTGAAGGCGGTGTCGTGAGGATCGGCGGCAGAGGGTTCCTCCTGAGGCTGGGCTGGGATGTGGTCCGAGGCGTGATGCCCGAGGTGATGATCCCCGGCTGGGACTGGGCGGCGCTGCGATCGGTGGTCGCTGGGAGGTTGTCGGTGGGAGTTGCGGGGCTGTCGGCAGTTGTGAGGGTGAGGCGCCGGAGGGGGCCCCCCGGGCCGGCTGGGAGGAGGCCGGCGGATCAAAAATCCGCCGAGGTGGCGGGGGGGGTCTGGCGCTCACGGGTTTGTTTTGTGATGCAGTCGGCCTCGCTGTGCATGGTTAGGAGGCGCCTCACATTGGCGCAGTATGCGCAGACGTGACGGCGCCTGTCCCCCGCCTCACCATGGGCCTCCCCGAGGCGGGCCCGATCGCACGAGGCGGGGGCGCGGTTCCAGGCCGGGCAGGGGGCCCCGTGGGCATCCCTGTCGTAGGTGGCGCGGGCGTCAGCTTGGGTTCGGGGGAGGTGGGCGCCTCGGTGGAGAGGGTCGGGTAGGCGGGCAGGGGCGGCGGTGGCTTGGTCCTCGGGCATGGCGAGGCAGTCTAGTCTCATGAGGTTGAGCGCTACCGGGTCGTGCCAGCCCTGGGGGAGGGTTCCGTCCGTGATCGCGGTAAACACGGTCTCTGAGTACCGGCGGACGGTCGCCCAGGGGTACACGAGGTTATCCCGGCAGACTGCTAGGTGGTGGTGGTGGAGTCCCTGGGCGGGGTGGGCGGGGAAGTCGGGGTGGTCGATGAGGGTGAGGAGGGCGAGGGTATACTCGTCCTTTGTCGCCTCCCCCCTCTTCACCGGCTTCCTCTCGGCCCCTCGTTTCACCAGGTCCGAGGGGAAGAGGTAGTTGGCCGGGATCCCTTGGCGCCTCACGGAGTGGCGCGCCTCGGCGGATGCCAGTATGTCCCGGACGGCGTCGGCCGCGGAGGCGGGGCTGTGGCGGATGGCCTCCTCGTGGTAGGCCGGCGAGGTGGCGGGTGGTGCTTGACTGGAGAGGTGACGGTACCTCTCGTACTCCGGGTGCGCGGCCCCGGGGAGGGACGCCTGAGGCGGGGGCGGGGGCCGGGCTGTAGTGGCGGCAGGCGCCCGAGGCGTCGGGGCGGCCTGGCGCCTCGGGGGAGATGAGGGGATCCCCGGGCGGGGCCCCCCGGTCTCCAGGGAGTCGATCCGGGCGTGGAGGTCGGCCGTCGCCTGGCGCGCCTCGGCGGCGGAGTGCTGATGGTCGAGCTGGATACGCTGGAGTGCCTCCAGCAGTGTCGACATCTCGGGGCCCGAGGTGCGGCCCGAGGGCGCCGCGGGGGACGCCGGGGCGTAGGCCGGGGACTCGCCCCGGCCGGGTGCTGGAGAGGGCCCCGGGGTGCGGGGGGCGGCCCGGGATCCCTTCCGTCCACGTCCTTTTCCTTGAGGCATCCTGAGGCTGAGCTGGGGCAGAGATCCGAGGTGGAGTAGCCAAGGAGGGTGCTGGGAGACGGCAGGAGGGCGAGTGCCTGAGGGAGGCCGGGGGGCGACCTTATAAGGGGAGGAGGGAGGGGCGACAGCAGGTGAGTGTGAAAGCTGCCGGCCCGGGGGAGGGCGAGAGGTGGCGAGCAGCGGCGTCGGGTGAGGGGTGAGCGCTGCGCGATGCGGAGGGCGGGGGAGGGGGAGGGGGGGGCGCGCCGCGCCGTCTGCCGAGGTGGCAAAGCAGCGCGACAGCGCGGGGCGGGGGGAGGGTCTCTTCCTCTCCTCGCATCAAACGTAATGCTTCGCATTACGACCAAAGGCACGAAAGGGATTATATGTTCATTTACTACCTTATTATGGATGAGGTGGCTTAGTTGATGTATGGACTGGTTGGCTCAGTGTCAGGATAATGTGACTGAGTGAGATACCAGATCATCGTGCCGGCGGCCTGGTTTCCCAGTTGGACAGCACTATAGAGTCGCCATGAGTGTGCACTGTCACAAGTCGGTACTCGTCCTGATATGATCTTAGATGTTGCTAGGACGTAAAACAACAGCAAACAAACAAACAAACTTAATGTATGCCCCCCCCCTCCAACCACGTGACTGGTGGCGCCACCACCGTCATGCTTCTATCCTGGACGCTACACTGTGACTTGCTATATATATACTAGCTTTAACCCGTGTTGTGCATGTGTTAAATCTAGGCTACCCATTAAATCAATCCCTGGACCAATAGTGTGTTGAACTGTCATTATATATATATATATTCACGGTTTCTGACTAAATTCAATTTTCGAGCAGAGGTATGATCTTTATTCATGGGACATCCTCTCGGTGGTGGATGGTGGCAGCAGGATTTGCAATCAGATAGCTGATTCCCAGGGCCTCAATATGGACGCTCCTGCTGTGGCCAGTTTGTCGATAGAAAGCCTAAACTTTTACCGACCCAAGGGATTTTTAACCTCCCACACCACATAGACATGGTATGATAGCAACCGGCCTTTGATGATGCTGTAAGTTATACACAGCAGTGGAAATCCAAATTGACAGAGGTGGGGGGGGGGGGCACGGGGAATCGAACCACCAACCCTCAGATCAGGCATCCAACCTAGAAAAAAGTTGGACAGTCTAACCACTCCGCCACAGAGTTTGTTTGTTTGTTTGTTGTTGTTTTACGTCCTAGCAACATCTAAGGTCATATCAGGACGGGTACCAACTTGTGACAGTGCGCACTCATGGCGACTTTATAGTGCTGTCCCACTGGGAAACCAGGCCGCCGGCACCATGACCTGGTATCCCACTCAGTCACATTATCCTGACACTGAGCACACCAGTCCTTGCCCTATCCTAATAATGCCGAGCGCCTGGCTAGGAAGCGACAAGTATCAATTTTAAAGTCATTGGTTTGACTCGACCGGGACTCGAACCCACGACCCCACGATCTACCAGCACGGGAGACGGACGCTCTAACTCATTCGGCCATCCCGTCTGGTCTCTCCGCCACAGAGAACAGACGTGGTCTCTGTGGCGGAGAACACACAGAGAACACTAATGTCATCTGGTGCAAGATTCAGCTGGTGCAAGTGTCATCTGGTGCAATCCAGAGACACTTGTGGGAATAACTAGCACGGATTAGTAGCCCCCCCCCACCTCGTCCCCAACCCGGACTTGACACCACTGAAAACAACTACTCACTAATCTTCACTAATAACCAACAGGTAACCCCACTCACTGCCTAACTAATCCTATGCTCACTTCACTTCTTCATCTGGCCTTGCCGGGACTCACTGCGCATACCGATGAATCTGGAAGGCATGAAGTTTGGATCCTGGTCTAGTCAAACCACTGGTACCTCATTATCCTGACACTCAGTCACATTATCCTGGTACTTGTTGCTTCTGGGTGCTTGGTGCTATGGGGTCAGGACAGGGACTGGGTACACAGTGTTAGGATAATGTGACTGTGTGCGACATCAGGTCATGGCGCCAGCATCCTGCTTTCCCAGTGAGGCAGCACTATAAAGTCACCAAGAGTGCACACTGTCAGAAGTCAGTGCCCATCCTGGTATGGCCTAGGGTGTTACTGGGGCGTAAAACTACATCAAGCACCCAGCCTTCCCGGCATTCTCAGAGGACTGTGGTTGTGCTCTTGGGCTGCCATTTTCCTTCCTCTCCCCCTACCCCCATCCCCCCCCCCCCAATTTCTCTGACCACTACACATCGGAAGCCAACTCCTGAACACATCGGAAGGCTTTCAACGGTGCCCATACAGTGCTGCAGATTTGCAGCCCTCAGCATGCCAATGCAACTGACAACTCCCCAAAGCAAACACAATGCCACCCTTCAGGGCCCGTATGCACCAATCGGGGTTAGGCTTAGCCGGAGTTAAGGCTCTAGCCGCGGATAGCTACCTCAGGGTATCGGCGGGTTTGAGAAATGTGTAAATCGGTATGCACCAATGTTTTAGCCGCTGCGGATAGCTAACCGTGAGTTTATTTATAGATTTGGGAATTCCCTCTGCGTTTGTACCCATATATTAGGCTCAAATATATTAAATGCTATCATATTTAACAGAATTACATACGCAATCAGTGAAATTTGATCAATTTAACCCTAAATTCGAAGCATTATTAAGGCTACCGCCGCATTGGCGGCGATATTAATAGTTATATTTTCGAATCGACGAACGTAAAGTAAACAAACCGTCCCCGCCGTCAGTCCCTCTGTGCCTGTTTACGTTCGTCGATTCGAAAATATTAATATCGCCGCCGTTACGGCATCAGCGTTAATCTCGCTTCGATTTTAGGGTTAATTTAATTAAATTTCACGATTTGACTATGTAATTCTGTTAAATATGATCGCATTCAATAGATATGGGCATAATATATTCGCGCCGATTCGGCGGCGACGGCGGCGGCCATTTTTACTTGACGTCGACAGTATGGATATCGACGTCGCTGCGGCGGGTGCGGTTTGTTTACTTTACATTCGTCAATTCGAAAATATTAATATCGCCGCTGCTGCGGCAGCAGCGTTAATATCGCTTCGCATTTAGGGTTAAATTGATAAAATGTCACTTATTGCGTATGTAATTCTGTTAAATATGATCGCATTCAATAGATTGAGAGCCACACACGCACACTAACCGCCCCGGCTAGATGTAAAACCTGATTTGAAAATGGTTTAGCTTAGCCGAGGCTACGGTCGGCGGTTAGCCCTAACTCCGATTGGTGCATACCAAATTTTCACATTTAGCCCTGCGGGGATACCTTAGCCGCGGTTAAGGCACTAACCCCGATTGGTGCATACGGGCCCAGATGCCCCACCACCACCACCGCCCACCTCACCCCCACCCCCGCATTCCTCACAGTGTCCGAGGCAGCATTACGCATGAGAGCAGCGACTGATGCCAAATGTTTAGTGGCATTTCTTATAAACACACAACGCTTCTTAAAAGTATTATCTGCATTTGAGAAGGGAATTGCACACAAAGCCTGGTGTAAATTACACGACAATGCCGCTTTGAATCCAAACTGCTCATTGATCAGAAAATGCTGGTTTGCCATCTGGCTTAAGAAAGGAATTATGTAGTGTGTCAATGTGTGTAATATGTAGGTCAAATTTCCAAAATTTAGGTCAAGTCCACCGTAGCTACACCAGGTTGACACAAATTAGGCCAGATATATCCTATTTAGGTCACAGCTAGAATATCTAAGCCTCATGTTCAGTATTTAGGCCACACTTTCAATATTAAAACCAGATTTCTGTTGTGGATACCAAATCGGTGAAATTCATGATTTGTAGGTCAGATCGATGATATGAAGGTCAAATATGTGCTATATAAGTATAATTTATTACATGTAGGCCAAATCCATGGTATCTAGGTTGGTTGGTTGTTGGAGTTTTACGTCCTGGCAACATCTAAGGTCATATAAGGATGGGTATCAACTTGTGACAGTGCACACTCATTGCGACGTTATAGTGCTGCCCCAAAGCAAAATCAGGATGGAGGCACCATGACCTGATATCCCACTCAGTCTAATTATCCTGGCACTGAGCTAACCAGTCCTCACCCCATCCTATTAATGCCTGGCCCCAGGCTAGGAAGCGACAAGTATCCATTTTAAAGTCATTGGTTTGACTCAACCAGGAATCGAAGACCCAACCTTCCGCTCTCGAGGCCCATGCTCTACCGATTCGGCCCCCTCATCCGGTGGTATCTAGGGCAAATATATGCTATGTAGGTCAGAGTTGCAGTAGTTATGCGCATCGCCATTACTTTGGCAATTCCTGAAATATCTAGTACACTTTTCCAACCTCTTGTAAAGTCGACGGCTTGCAGTTTGAGTTGTGTGGATATGCTAATAAGAAATCACTACAGGCAAGGAAAGAAAGTAGATAAAGAGTGAAAGATAGGAGAGTGAGTCTCTCTCATTCATTACTTTTATAGTTTCCAGAACAAGATGGTGGTGATCACATGATCCAATCTTCCAATCCCTAACAAGCATTCCTCTATCCACCAATGAGGGTTCAATATCTCTGTTGCCAAGGCATGGTTAGATCTGGGGCAGGGATCCATAAATAACTCTTGAGGGGAGGGGGTATGTGAGGCAACTTATCAAAGACTGTCCCGCCTAAGAAGTGGCACTCCTTCAGGTCAAGAAGTGACCCTCTCTCTCTATACTATATTAATATACAATTTCTATCTCTCATGAGTAGTAGCCCACCAACTCCACATATACCTTATATGCCTTTGGTTTTATATACTATTTACCATTCTATAGACAAGTTTGCAATTTATTATAGTAGCATTCATATATCCCATATCTCATAATATCGGAAAATTTTACACTCTGCTATACCTGTAATACAGTAAAACCCATTAAACCAAACTTGAAGGGACCCTAACAATTTGTTTGGATTTACCGATCATTGGTTTAACCGAGCTCTGGCTTTAACTTTGACTTTGAGGAAGTGTGTATTGCACATGTAATATACAATGTATGTGGACACTTTGATTATTGTTTTTTATGTATGTACAATATGACCCCATTAAACGAAGCTCGGTTAAACCAAACGATCAGTTAATCCACACTTTTTTTGGCGGCCCGGAAAAATACTACCATTTATCATAGGAAGAAGTCAGTGGGGTCTCAGATGACCTTATAACCACATGACAGTTTGGTTTAACCATACCGGAGTGTCTTGCGGTCCGACAATTTTGTTTGGATTAACTGATAATTTGGATTAACCAACTTTTGTTTAACCAACTTTTGTTATATGATAAATGGTAGTATTTTGCCGGGCCGCCGAAAAAGGTTTGGAGTAACCGATCGTTTGGTTTAACCGAGCTAGGTTTAATGGGATTCTACTGTATTTAGGTCAGATATGCAATATGTAGGTCATAACGTTATCTGTGCATAATCCCCATAATAATATCGCATAACATACATAAGCTTTATTGGGTGTTTGTTTGGTGTTCGCGGTTTGGTCGCAGGATACGGCTCCTCATCAGGCAGTCATTGCTTTTTAATGAACTATGATAATGAAGCCAACAAGGGGGCAGAAAGGTGAGGCGTCAGTGCACCGAAACACCCACATGTGAATCACCACGTGATGAGGGCAGGAGGACTGGTGCTGCTGGTGTTGGTGGTGGTGAGGTGGTGGTGGTGGTGGTGGGGATGGTGGTGGTGGTGGTGGTGGGGATGGTGGTGGTGATGGTGCTGGTGGGTGGTGGTGAGGTGGTGGTGGGTGGTGGTGAGGTGGTGGTGGGTGGTAGTCAGGGGCGTAGTAGCTAGGCGTATGCCCATACGCGTGTATGCCAAAACGTCCAGATCGTTTTGTCAAAATAAAATTTAAAAATAATAAAGAGAGAGAGAGAGAGAGGAGGCATGTAGTAGTCCGGAGTGTCGAAAACTCAAGTCTAAAATGTGTAGAATCCACCAGCTTAAGCTTAAGTGGCCCCCTAAACCCCCTGGGGAAATTAGGAGTACACATCGTTAAAGGTCTAGCTAAGTCCCTGGTAGTGGTGAGGTGGTGGGGTGTGGTGGCGATATCGTGGTGATGGTGGTGGTGGTGATGGTGGTGGAGAGGTGGCGGTGGTGGTAATGGTGGTGGGTTGTGGTGGTGGTGGTGGTGATGGTGGTGGGGTGTGGTGGTGGTGATGTTGGTGGGTTGTGGTGGTGGTGGTGGTGGTGGGTGGCAGTAGTGAGGTGGTGGGGTGTGGTGGTGATAGTGGTGGTGATGGTGGTGGTGGTGATGGTGGGGTGTCTTGGTGGTGGTTGTTGGTTGTGGTGGTGTGTGGTGGTGGTTGTACTGGTAGTAGTGATGGTGCTGGTGGTGGTGCTATGGGATGCCTGGTGGTGGTGATGATGGTTGTGGTAGTGTGTGGTTGTGGTTGTTGGTGGTGATCGTGTGTGGTGTTGGTTGTACTGCTGGTAGTGATGGTGCTGGTGGTGGTGCTACGGGATGCATGGTGGTGGTGATGGTGGTTGTGGTGGTGTTAACAGTGCTGGGGGTTTCCATTGAAGGACACCCCCCCCCACCTTCCACTGCTTCGCTCTTTTCAATCCCTCCCCTCATCCACACCCACACCCACACCCCCCTCTCCACACCCACACAGCCACACACCCACACCCACACAAACACATCCGCTCCCCCTCCCCTCTACCCACTCCTCCTCCCCTCTCATCTCCCCCTCCCCTCCCCCTCCCCTCCTCCTCATCCCCTCCCACTCCCCCTCCCCTCCCCTCCCCCTCCCTCCCCTCTACCCACTCCTCCTCCCCTCTCATCTCCCCCTCCCCTCCCCCCTCCTCCTCATCCCCTCCCACTCCCCTCTCCCCTCCCCTCCCCTCCCCCCTCCCCCCCCCCCCCTCCCCTCCCCCTCCCCTCTCCCCCTCCCCTCCCATCTCCACCCTCCCCTCCCTCTCCCCCCCCCCACCCTCCCCTTCCCCCTCCCCTCCCTTCTACCCCCTCCTCCTCCCCCCTCATCTCCCCCTCCCCTCCCTCCTCCATGCCTCCCGCTTTCCCACACTGCATTCCCATTCCCTCCTTTCCCCTCTACTGCCTCTCCCCTCCTTACCACAGCTCTCCTGTCCCCGTTCCCCACTCTCCTCCACATTCCTCCCTCCTCCACGCGCTAATCCCCTCGATCCACCCTCACCGCCTCCTCTCCTGCCTCCAATTCTCTCAACTCCACTCCCCCTCCTCGCCCTATTCCCACGCATCCCCTCCTCTATCCGTTCCCCCTTCTTTCTACTCCCCTTCTTCCTTCGCCCCAGTTTTTCCTCTCCTCCTCTTCCCTCCTCCTTCCTCCCCATCTCCCCCCTCTTCCCCCCTCCTCATTTCCATCCCCTACCTGCGCCCTCCCCGCTAACCCCTTCTCCCCTCACCTCGCCTCCTCGGCTCCCCCAACAGCAGGCCCTCCCATTCCACCGCCCCCACCACCCCCATTCCCCCTATTCCTCCCCTCTTCCACCTCACCCCCTGTCCTCCTCCCACCCCCCCCTCTCCCCCACCCCCTCATGTATTAAATCGGACAATTTTACACCCTGTCAGGAGCTCGGCAATACTACGATAAAACAAGGACTGATTAGGTCAGTATCAGGATAATGTAACTTTGTGGGATATAATGGGCCTGTCCACACTACGACGCTTCTTACCGGCGACCCGTCGACGTGTGTTGATTTTGGGTGATAATTGGTGAAATATCGAGACACGCTGGGGGTGCGTTATGCGCGGGTCGGTACACGTCGGTACACTATCTTTGACGTTGATGGTCGGTGCAGAACGCCAGCACGCGTTGCCGGTCGCCCAAGGTTTTAAGCATGTCAAAAAAAAAACAATGACCGGCAGCGCGCGCAAATATATGGGTAAGAACATTAGGAGGACGTTGGCGGTCGCCCAGCTCCGTTGGACGCGCCGGAATAACGTTATGGGAATGCTAGGCAGACGCCACGCGTGCGGGAGGGTCGTTCCCACCCATTGCGGCAAACTGGGGGCATTGTTGTTTTAAGCCCTAGCAACATTTAAGGTTATATGAAGACGTAGCGCCAAACCATTTTTTTTTTGTCCCCAACGCGTCAACACACGTTGGCCGCGCGCTACTAACACGCTGCGCTGACGCCAAACTTTGTCCCCAAACCGCCGAAAAGTTGGACGTTTCTCGACGCTTCCAATTTTATTTTCAACGCTGACGGGTCACCGGTGGAAGCATCGTAGTGTGACAGCCCCATTAGGTCATTGTCCTGGCAGCCTGATTTCCCACTGGGGTAGCACTATAAAGTCACCATGAGTGTGCACTGTCACAAGTCAGTACCCGTCCGGATATGACCTTAGGTGTTGTCAGGAAGTCAAACTCCAACAACCAACCAATCAAATGCACGATCCTGTACCATCACACAGGGAAGGTATTGGTATAATGGCGTCGGGTACAAAACAAGACAATTACTTCAAACACATCAAATACATTTAATTCAATGAAGCCAATGAGTGCATATCTCCTATGTACCCCCCCCCCCTCGTCACTCAATCACTTACCTCAGCTATACAGGCAACTAACGACCTTCTATATATCAGGGGCCCGAACAGCCAATGAGTGCATACCTCCTATGTCACCCCCCTCGTCACTCAATCACTTACCTCAGCTATACAGGCAACTAACGACCTTCTATATATCAGGGGCCCAAACAGCCAATGCGTGCATATCTCCTATGTCCCCCCCTCGTCACTCAATCACTTACCTCAGCTATACAGGCAACTAACGACCTTCTATATATCAGGGGCCCAAACAGCCAATGCGTGCATATCTCCTATGCCCCCCCCCCACCCGTCACTCAATCAATTACCTCAGCCTACAAGCAACTAACCACCTTCTATATATCATGGGCCCAAACGAGCCAAATGAGTTCATACCTCCTATGCCCCCCCCCCTCCCCCCGTCGTCATATAACTTACCTCAGCCTTATCAGACATAACCACCTTCTATATATCAGGGGCCTAAACAGCCAATGAGTGCATATCTCCTATGTCCCCCCCCTCATCACTCAATCACTTACCTCAGCCTTACAAGCAACTAACCACCCTCCATATATCAGGGGCCCAAACAGACCAGGTTGAGTGTGGAGACTTGGGGTGGGGGGGGGGAGGGCTCCATTCCTCACCTTCCCCTCCCCCATCACATAAAATATACACCGGTTGAGCACTGGACACAACCGGACAACGAATTTTCTAGTCGGGTAGTGTTCGGTATCAAAATGCACTGAAATGTGTTGAAATGTTGCACTATCGGGTCAATGGCCGCCACACAAAACAAATGCTAAATGGACAAGGAACGTACATTAATGAATAGCCACCAGACGATAACCGGACCGATAACAGGATGACATCGGATAACACTGTATGTAAGCGGACAAGCAACGGTGAACCGACGGGCAAAAACCGAATGTCAAACGGATGGACCGGACATGTACCGGACTGTTCACGGATGCACCAAAAACATATAATAAAACCAACAGACCAAATTCCTGCAACACCATCAACAGACTATTCAGGAAGCAAACCTGTGATGTTACGGATGAGTACTGGACATGAACCAGACGAAACAGACTAAACAGACTTAAACTGGAAACCAACCGTACATGCAGTGCGGCAGCATCTGATACAAGTTGTGTGCATGTTCAAAACTTGCCACCGTACAAGCCGGACACCACCGGACAGAGAACGGAAATGCCGGATGCTGACCGTATATAAACCGGACATTGACGTATTTCACTGGACAGTATCCAGTTTCTATCCGGTTCCCCAATTCGGTAAGGTGTGACTGTGCCTTAATCCACTAACACGCTAACCTTCTTCATAATCTACTAATCGACCAGTGCCTCGGCGCTGAACAAATGTATGTTCTGATGAATAAACTATTTTACCAACAACAGCAAAATATCTACAACCTTCCCTTCCCCCCTTGATTTGCATCAGTGACATGGCAACAGAAAATCTAGATCAATGATCTTCCCAGAGAGGAGTATTTGATCTCATCCAATTAGACAATAATTCCTTAGGGTATGATGGGGATGGCCACATCATTCGTCAGAGTTCAATATACCGTACATTGTTGGAAGGGAAGGTGAATGGCAGCAGAGGGAGAGGGAGACCAAGAACATCATGGTTTACAAATATTTCACAGTGGACAGGCTTGAATTATTCACAGTCTATCAGAACAGCACACCATCGGGACAAGTGGAGAACCATTGCATCCAACCGTCGACCAGAGTACGGAACTATTGACTGATTGATGATGGGGTTAAAGTTACATAGTCCGATGGTTTTGAGTTTCTGTCATTTTCTGAAATAGATATATTAGGTTGATTGTTATAATCTACCTTACTTTGGTTTCAAGTAACTTTGATTGTAAGTGGCTAACTTTTGAGATATTTGAAGTGCAAACAGGAACAATTAATTTAGGAAAGCTTGCCAAAACTCTGACACAATAGGCTTCTGCAGTAACACGTTCTATTAAATTGCCTCAGAATTCCCTTCTACGTGGCGACAAATGTTTAATACATGAACCAGTATCTAAGTTAGACATGTAGAATGTAGAATCGTTTTTGTTTTGAAAATTTGATGTTTTATTCGGACTATGCAGCTTTAAGCTAGAAGCTGTCCGTGACATTGCCTTGAAGGTCACTAAGTTGCTGGTAGATACCTGACTGTATGTAATATTACAGGTGGGACCAGTGTTGGTTTATTACAGGCCTGAGCCGGTGGCGCCACCTGGCCGCCAATCCTTGTAGCTTTGTGTCTGTTCATGTTGAGATTAATGCGCATCTTGTCACGGACTACATTCTCTTTTTCCCCAATAAGAAGGTTCAGTTTGTTTGTTTGTTGTTTTTTCACCTCCTAGCAATATCTAAGGTCATATCAGGATGGGCACTGACTTGTGACAGGGCATACTCATGTTGACTTTATAGTGCTGCCCCACTAGGAAATCAGCCCACCAGTGCCATGACCTGATATCCAACTAGGTCACATTATCCTGATACTGAGCCATCCAGTCCTTGCCCTATCCTAATAATAAGCACCTGGTTAGGAAGCGACAAGTATCCATTTTTAAGTCATTGGTTTGACTGGACCAGGGTTCAAACATACCAAACCCAAATGTTCGGATCCCCCGATCTCCCAAAACAGGAGACGGACGCTCAACTCATTTGGCCACCCCATCTGGTCGTGTCACAGACTGCATTCTCCTTGTTCCTAACATGAAGGTTCAGAAAGATGTCAAGTCTGAATCGACAAATTCTAGAACCATGCTATACCTAATAATGCATATTAACTCACCCTTAATAAATTTATCGAACTGGAATTGTATGTAGTTTGTAATACAGCTAGTACAGAACCAGACGGGATGGCCGAATGAGTTAGAGCGTCCGTCTCCCGTGTTGGTAGATCGTGGGGTCGCGGGTTCGAACACCGGTGGAGTCAAACCAATGACTTAAAAATTGATAGTTGTTGCTTCTTAGCCTGGCGCTCGGCATTATTAGGATAGGGTGAGGACTGGTTGGCTCAGTGTCAGGATAATGTGACTGAGTGGGATACCAGGTCATGGTGCTGGCAGCCTGGTCTTCCAGTGGTGCAGCACTATAAAGCCGCCATGAGTGCACACTGTCACAAGTCAGTACCCATCCTGATATGACCTTAGATGTTGCTTGGACATAAAACAATAACAAACAAACAGGTGGTCAATCAATCAATAGTTCCGTCCTCTAGTCGAGGGTCGGATGCAATGGTTTCCCACTCGTCCCGATGGTGTGCTGTTCTGATAGACTGTGAATAATTCAAGCCTGTCCACTGTGAAATATTTGTAAACCATGATGTTCATGGTCTCCCTCTCCCTCTGCTGCCATTCACCTTCCCTTCCAACAATGTACGGTATATTGAACTCTGACGAATGATGTGGCCAAAATAAATAAGTTTCTTTGTCTGTATAGTGGCAAACAATCTTTTCTTATTTTAAATTTTTCTGAGAACTTCTTTGTTGGTGATCTTCTTTGTCCATGATATTTTCATCATCCGTCGATAAGTCCACATCTCAAACAGCTGGTACTTTGTTTATAATAAGTATAATACTTGTATTATTGAACCGGATTTGCATGCAGTTACTATTGCAACTGATAGTTTCATTGATGTGATCAAGGTATTGTACCGTACGGCCGGAAGTCCAGTGCTCTGGCGCTGACAAAGAGTTTTATTCAATGAATAAACTACATTTAGTAAAACAATTTAAAAAGTAAGAGTCTCTTCAGGCTTCCTCTGTCACCAGTGAGTGTGTGTACTGGGGTTTCACGCCCTAGCAACATCTAAGGTCATACCTTAGATGGCCTCCGTCACCAGTCATTGTGTCCTGGAGTTTCACGCCCTAGCAACGTCTAAGGCCATAACCATGACGGTCCCGGGGACGCCAGAGTGCAATACACCTATTTGCACCCATCCTCCACCAGGCGGCGCGTCGATGGCAAAGTGGATGACGTCACGAGACCGGAAGTGATAGACGAGCAGCGTGGGAGCGCAGAAGGAGCGCTTTGATTGGTCGCGTGCCGGACGGCCACAACAACCAACCCTTCGGAGCTGAGAGAGAGAGAGGGGGAGAGAGGAAGAGAGGGGGTGAGGGAGAGGTCTGCGGTGGGGCGAGGAGATATTACGCGCGACAATACGCGAGAGTACGCTAGAGTACGATACTATATGGGGGAGTAGGGCGAGAGGACTAGAAAACATGCGAGATTACGGTTGGTTGTTGGGGTTTTACGTCCTGGCAACATATAAGGTAATATGAGGACATGTACCGACTTGGTGACAGTGCACACTCATGACGACTTTATAGTGCTGCCCAAGAGGGAGACCAGATCGCCCTCAGTCACATTGTCCTCGCACTGAGCCAACCTTTCTTATCCGAATAATGCTGAGAGCCAGGCTAGGAAGTGACAAATATAAATTGTTTAGTCATTCGTTTAACTCGACCAGGGTTCAAACCTGTGGGTTCGAATCCCATGATCTACCAAATATGCATGAGCCTCACTATTACTTGCACTGACCACTGTTGCTCGCCAATATCGACAGGTGGGTGCTTGCTAGCTATCCAGAGGGCGCGGGGGGGGGGGGCGACAGGGTCCCAAGCACTTGCTACGTTGCCAGCATCCACGATGAGAGGCTACGCGCGACCCAGCGAGTGAAAGGGCAGATCACTTAGGTCTTTTCTATTTTTGATGAGTTATACTGCCTATCATGGATAACTTTGAATAGACTTGCTTTCAACATTAGACAGTTTGTCGATAGAAAGCCTGTTACTGACCCAAGGGATTTTTAACCTCCCACACCATTATAGACATGGTATGAGAGCAACCAGCCTTTGATGACACTGTAAGTTATACACAGTGGTGGAAATCCAAATTGTCAGAGGTGTGGGGCAGGGGGGGCGGGGCACAGGGAATCGAAGCAGTGACCTTTAGATTAGGAGTCTGACCTAGAAAAAAGGCAGACACTCTAACTACTCTGCCACAGAGCCACGATGAGTAAAGCAAAGGAAAGGAATAGTGAAGCGTACCTTTTGTCTCCACGTTTCCGTTCACGTTGCAGCCATTAGCAGACCAGGCGGAACCTGCCGTATGTGGCCTCTCACAGTGAATTGGTGTCATTATTTGTGGGGGTTTTACGTCCTAATCACATATATAGTCATATCTGGACGGGTACCGACGTGCTTGTTTGTTGTCGTTTTCCTTCCAAGGAACATATCTGGTTATATCAGGACAGGTACCGACTTCTGACAGTGCGCACTCATAGTGACTTTATAGTGCTGCCCTAGTGGTATGCACTTAACTAGATACACACCTGCAAAGTAACACACACCTACATACATACTGACATTTACCCATACACCTACACACTGACATGCACCCCCATTCGCCTCAATCGCCCACAAACCCCTAACACCGACTCTACCCGATTTGCGCGTTGTCACGTGATTTACTGCGCGCCGGCCGCGCGCCGCCTGCGCGGTGTGACTTCCGCCGTTTCCGGTACTTTTTCTAGCGTCCCCCACCACCCAGACCGGAAATAGGTTCCTCTGACCTGATTTCCTGTCTTGGCGATCAAACCTTGTTCGCCAATAAACCCTCCTGGTCACCGAGCGCAGTGGTCAAATCGGCAGAGCGCAGACCTTCGTCACATACAGAAGGTCCGGAGTTCGGTTCCCGGGCGAGTCAAACCAATGACTTATCAAATTGATACTTGTCGCTTCCTAGCCTGGAGCTTGGCATTATTAGGATATGGCAAGGACTGGTTAGATCAGTGTCAGGATAATGTAACTGAGTGGGATGCCAGGCCATGGTGGTTGCTGGTGGCCAGGTCTCCCAGTGGGGGAGCACTATAAAGTCACCATGACTGTGCACTGGTGCAAGTTGGTACCGGTCCTGATATGACCCTAGGTGTTGCCAGGACGTAAAACTCCAAAAACCAACCAACCCTCCTGGTTACCTAGCTCGGCACAAACAACGACAGCAAGGTATGAATAGGTTTGTTTGTTGTTGTTTTACATCCTAACAACATCTAAGGTCATATCAGGATGGGTACCGACTTGTGACAGTACGCATTCATGGCGATTTTATAGTCCGCCTGCACCAAGAGCCGATATCCCATACAGTCACATTATCCTGACACTGAGCTAAGCAGCCCTTGCCCTATCCTAATAATGCCGAGCACAAGGCTAGGAAGCTACAAGTATCAATTTTTAAGTCATTGGTTTGACCCGACCGGGAACCAAACTCGCGAACTCCTGATCTCCCGCATGCGAGGCCTGTGCTCTACCGATTCGGCTACGGTACCAGGTCACGTGGGAATAGGAATGTAGCGGTGTAGCGGGGTAAAATATAACTTTTCGGTTGTTTGTTCTTTGTTGTTTTACATCCTGGCAACATCTGTGGTCATATCAGGACTGCCTCCACCATGACCCTGATATCGCCTACAGTCACATTATCCTGACACTGAGCCAACCAGTCCTTGCCCTATCCTATTAATGCCAACCACCAGGCTAGGTAGCAACAAGCATAACTTGTATAAGTAATTACTTTTACTCGACCAGCAATCAAACTCCCGAATCGACGACACGGGAAGCCTGCACTCTACCCATTAGGCCACCGCTCCGGTAATGTTTGTTTGTTGTTGTTGTTTTACATCCTAGCAACATCTAAGGTCATATCAGAATGGGTACCAACTTGTGAAACTACGCACTCATGGCGATTTTATAGTGCTGCCCCACTGGGAAATCAGGCCGCCAGCACCATGACACAATATCCCACTCTGTCACATTATCCTGCCACTGTGCCTACCAGCCCTTGCCCTATCCAAATAATGCTGAAGACCTGGCTAGGAAGCGACAAGTATAAATTTTTAAGTCGTTGGTTTGACTTGACCGGGAAGCAAACTCGCGAACTCCCGATCTTCCGCATGCGAGGCCTGTGCTCTACCGATTCGGCCACCATGCCCGGTCACGTGGGAATAGGAATGTAGCAGTGTAGCGGGGTAAAATATAACTTTTCGGTTGTTTGTTCTTTGTTGTTTTACATCCTGGCAACATATGTGGTCATATCAGGACTGGTACCTACTTGTGACAGTGCACACTCATTGCAACTTTATAGTCCTGCCCCACTTGGAAATCAGGCTGCCTCCACCATGACCCTGATATCGCATTCAGTCACATTATCCTGACACTGAGCCAACCAGTCTTTACCCTATCCTATTAATGCCGAGCTCCAGGCTTTGAAGCGACAAGTGTAATTTTGTAAGTCATTGGTTTGACTCGACCGGGAACCGAACTTGCGAACTCCCGATCTTCCACATGCGAGGCCTGTGCTCTACTAGGTACAAGATTCACCCCGTACTGCTGCAGTAGGGGTGCAAACCAACCCTATGTAAAAGGTGGCGAAAATGCGGGTAAAAGAATTGAGGGCCTAATTTAATAATCTAAGAAGCAACAATTATTCTTTACATCTGTTTTATTATTTACCCGCTACCTTTGAGTTGAAAAATATAATATAATATCTAGTTTAATAAGATTTAAAAGTGAAATCGACGGCGTTCTGCGGCCGCCATCTTGTCTTTTTTGCATTCTCTCCCATTTCACCAACTCTGTGCCTATATGCATAATATGGGTAGCCATTTGATACTGGAGCCACTGACTGGAGCCTCACTTCCATAATAACGCTATTTTCGCCCGTATTTATATAAGGCTGGTATTCACCCGTGTACTACAAGTACCGGGTGAATCTTTTATCTAGTGCTCTACCGATTAGGCCACCGTGTCAGGTCAAGTTTGTATGTCATGTCTAGTGCAAGGCTCTAGCTGAACTGTAAATGGTTTCGTAACAAATTCCACTTTGCATGAGACCGGTCCAAGAATTGTAGTATCGCTCCCTCGCCATCAATTCATTGCAGGATACAGGATACAGGACACACATGCTATGTTCATTGATCCTTTATAGTCAGCATGACCGTGCGTAATGTGCGTTTATGAGGCTGCGCCATTAAATCATTAGCTTTTGCTGACCTCAGCAAATTGAATGAGAGTCCTATTGACTGGCAATGAATGGACTAGACTGGTAGTGGTGGCGGTGTGTTGTGTGTGGGGGGGGGGGGGGTATTGGTGTAGGTGTGTGTGGTGGGGGTGGTTGGCTTGTGTGGGTGTGTGGGTGGGTATGGGTGAGGGTGTCTGTGTGGGTGTAGGTGTGTGTGAGTGTGGGTGTGTGGGCGTTGGTGTTGGTGTGGTTGTAGGTGTGGGTGTGGGGGTGTGGGTGTGGTTGTGGTTGTGGGTGTGGGTGTGGGTGTGGGTGTGGGTGTGGGTGCGGGTGTGGGTGTGTATGTGTGAGTGTGGCCAATCCCACTGGGCGGTTTGGGCTGAATCGATAGAGCATGGGCCTCGTGTGCAGGAGATCGGGAGTTTGGTTCCTGGTCGACTCAAACCAATGACTCATAAAATTTATACTTGCCACTTCATAGCCTGGCACTCGGCATAATTACAATAGGGCAAGGACTGGTTAGCTCGGTGTCAGGATAATGTGAATGAGGGACATATCAGCTCATGCTGCCGACGGCCTGATTTCCCAGTGGGTCAGCACTATAAAGTCACCATGTGTGCGCACTGTCACAAGTCAGTACCCATCCTGATATAACCTTAGGTGTTGCAAGGATCTAAAACTCCAACAACCAACCAACCAATCCACTAAGCGACATGTTGCGGTTAGGACAGTGGTGAATTTGGTTCTCCCAACCAGGAACCTCGAAAGCAAACAAACCGACAGAAACACCGGAGCCTCAGTTTCAGACTCTTTATTTTCTCCGAGGGGTTGGGTGCTTTGTCTTGAAATGATCCCGAGGCATATTTCCTGGCGCTCTTTTGTAGAGCGAGTCCTAGCGGGGAGGGTCAGTCATGTGACCACAGAATTGTGGGACTGTGGCCTGGGTGATATAAATAGATTGTTGATTCACTACATTACTACGTCACTGTCATGGCCGACTAATCGGGGGCGGGGGCGGGACGTAGTTCAGGTGGAATCGTGTCCACCTGTGAAGGTGTCAGTCATCCGATCAATCCTGCTCAGTGGACCCATTTGCAGTTTGCGCTATTTTCCATTCTAACCAGTGGTCCACAACTGGTTCATCAAAGGCTGTGGTATGTGCTGTCATGTCTGTGCGAAAGTGCATATAAAAGAACCTTTGCTGGTTATTGGAAAGAGTAGCCTATGTGGTGGCAGTGGGTTTCCTCCATGAGTGCACACTGTCACATGTCAGGACACTTCCTGATATAACCTTAGATGTTGCCAGGACATAGAACTTCAACAACCCACCTTATCAATGCCTACTTGTCTATACTGCTCTAGACTATAACATAATCCAACAATTTAGCAATAAAATAAGACCAATACAAAAACCAGCACACATTTGCGCACACCCTGTTATAATAACATGAGGTTACTCGGCCGCTGTGAGCACCCCATGCTACTACAAAACTCTCCCCTTCATTTCACCTGTGATGCAGTCATACTAACCAACCTTAACAACGCTGTAACTAAGACTAAGGAAGAAAGGAAGACAAGTCACAAAGATAGACAGTGAGGACGTTGTTCTTTATTGGCATCACCTATCAGTGACCTATCCACCTATCCCCTCACCTTCAGTCCACACAGTATCCCATTACCACCTTAGCCTGTATACAGAAAGCAGTGCCTACAGCCCATGGGACAGGAGTCCTATGGCTGTGTATACACTCAATTGGAATATGTGAATGTTGCTAGCATCAGAGAGAGTGTCTGGGGTTCCTGCTCAAAGGTAGGTCTGTCTCACTCAAGAGCCAGGAGTAGAGAGATCCCTCTCCAATGTGTCTGGAGAAGTTTCTTGAATAATTAGTTAGAATGAGAATTGTGTGGTCATGATAGGCCAAAGGGGGTCAGGTGACTGGATCTCCCACAGCCAGCCAATCAGACACTCCCCTACAGACTGGTCAGTGCAATGCCCTAATATGGGGGAGTTGCTGCCCAAACCAGCCTGCAGGGTGTGGCTCTATTGAAAGTGGTATGGCTGGTATGATTGGCCCTGGGTCCGGTAGGGGCAGGTAGTTGTAGGCAGTTACAATTAGATATATATATATATATATATGTATATACCAAAAATGTCCTTTTTCTCCAATTGCATTCTTTATGAATACATAGAGGAACATTTCATCAACCTTGAACTACTTCTTATATAAGAACATCTATTCATTAACTTTAGGCATCCTGTATGAACATATATCTAACATAGCTTATATCATGTCATCATGTGAGTGGGGGGCACCATTACTTTTAGATTACATAACCTTCTCCCAACTCCAAAGCCCAAGAATAATAATGCTCTCTGCCAATATATAATTCTTTACCGAAAATCCGTATATTTTTCCACGGTGAATATGTACAGACATCTATCTACCTTTCTCATCGAATGACGGTGACTTAATTAGATCTCTTACTGTTGCTTTCATTCCAATTCCACTCTCCAATCCAGTTGGAACATCAGGTATGTTTTTGACCAATCAGCGTTCGCTAATCAGATTGCCCTGAGGGTCATCTTAATGAGTGTTTTTGTATTAGATTAGAACATCCTTAATTTGGGTACTCCCAGTTCCGCTGGTCCCTCAGCAGGGTCTGAAGCTGTTTCTCAGCCTGCCGGGTCACAGCTTTATCTTATACCCCTGTCACACTACGATGTAGCGCAGTAGCGTAAGCGGACATAGGTGAAATTTAGCTATTACATCGAGATACTTTGTGATATGTTACTCATTTGTTAAGTCTATGTCGAGATATGTCAAGTTACGTCAAGATACGATGAAACACGTCAAGGCATTGGACATACCCAAAACTTGTAGCTCAATGTAAGGCTGTTAAGTTGGGTTACGTTGGGCTTACATTGGGCTCACGTTAGGCTTACATTGAGCTATATTAGACGTTTGTTAGAGCTACGTCGGTCTACTTTGAGCTATGTCAACTTATGGTAGACTGACAGAGAGCCTGAAGGAACGTGCAGCCCGCGCGCTGACAACGCGGTGTCAACGTATCTCGACATAGATCTAATGTGTTTCTAACTGGTGTCTAATGTTAGTCTAACATAAGTCCAATGTGTCTTGATGTATTCGGCGTAGTTGACGAATGGCTGGCGCGCATGTAACATATGTACCATGCGCCAACATTCTTTGGATGTAATCAAACATGCTGTGAACGTGGTGTGAACGTTTTGCCTTCGAGTATATAAAGGCATACATTATGCTAATGTTGAACGTGTTGAATGCTCGCTGTCCTTAGGCTGAGCATGCTGGACTATCGTTAGACTGACGCTGCTCACTTGCAGGCCTCACGTCGACTCACATTACCAATTATATCAGAGTCACACATAGCTATGTTAGGGCGGGCATAATTAGACGAGTCCTATGCTAAGCCGACGCTGGGGTTTCGAAAGGCTGATGCCACGCATGCTGGAGGCTTGTTAGCCTTACCTTGGGCCTTTTTTGTTGTTGACATTCTAACTCATTCTAACTCATTGAGACTACGTTGGACCGACATTTCGCCTACGTCCACTACGTTGCACTGACATCCAATTCGGCCCTGAAACGCAGAGAATTTCTATGTATCTCAACGTATTTTTATGTTGCCCACTCGCTGACCTGTTATGTCATAGTGTGACAGGGGTATTATGTGGCGGAAGTTGGCGGTTGGTGGCGCTCCTCACTCTATGCCTCAGAATACCGCCTATTCTTTAAACGCACTTTGTACCGATAAGCACATTTCTTGATGACCAAACTTATGGAGTTTTACACCCTGGCAACATCTAAGTTAACATCAGGATGGGTACCTACATACTTGTGACAAATTCATGACGATTTTATAGTGCTGCCCCACATGGATACCAGCCCACTAGTACCATGACCTGATATCCCACTCAGTAATCCAGAGCACCTGGCTAGGAAGCGACAAGTATCAATTTGTTAAGCCATTGTTTTGACTCGACCAGGTTTCGAATCTGTGTGTCCGAATCCCATGATCTACCAAAACGGGAGGTGGATGCTCAACTCATTTGGCCATCACGTCTGGTGTTAGCGTTCGAGGGGGAAGGGCTGCCACATATAGACAACTCAACAGTAGAAGTTTATCATAACACTACAAAATGAGTACCCGTCCAATACACAAATTTACAGAACAATGCCAGGAATGAATGTTCGAACGGATTACTCGGGCACTCAACTCTACTAACTCAGTTTGTCTTTTCATAGTCATAAGGATGGATGCCTGCCAAATTATAAACATAGAAACATTACTTGACTGTCGCTCTCCATTTAGCTCTCTCATTTCCTCAAAGCTGCCTGCAAAAGTGTTGAAGTGCCGCTGGCTTTTGGAAGTTACCAGCAGCACTCTCTCGGGGAGCAAATAGAGGTTTCACACCGCCAAGAACATGTCCAGACAGGCGCAAAACTATTTTTCCCTGCAGTGGCTGGCCGGGAGATGTTGGGAGTTCCATACATCAACCGCCCTTAATGGTGCTACAGTGACATGGTTTTCTGTTTAGGGTTTGCTCCCTTAGCCTTCAGTTCTGTCAAGAACCTGTACCAGAAA
This sequence comes from Branchipolynoe longqiensis, assembly GCA_030323885.1. Taxonomy (NCBI): domain Eukaryota; kingdom Metazoa; phylum Annelida; class Polychaeta; order Phyllodocida; family Polynoidae; genus Branchipolynoe; species Branchipolynoe longqiensis. The sequence continues at coordinate 12,734,793 of CM059200.1, forward strand.
GCAGTGGTTTACAACTCTGCAGGGCAGGGGCATCAAACTCCCTGAGCTATTGCAATACCTGCAATACCTGCATACCACACCAACTATGAACACATAAACATCAAACATAAAATCAATTGAAGCATACAAAAAAACATACGCGTAAAACAAAATTACCTACCCCAGGAACCAATGGACAAAGTAGCCATTATAATGTTGGAGGAAGCTCCCAGGAAGCTCTGAGATAAATACCCTTGCAAATATTACTAATGAATCGTTCAAGACAATAAACCACAAACTAATGACTGATGTTGTTCAGCATTGAAAACAAGTTCTATCATGAACTTATATGTTGTGGACAGGGAAAATAAAGCATCATTAAAAAATGAATTAAAAAATAGAACCTAGTGATCGTCTTGACTTTGCCACTTTGTGCCCAAAGTGGCGAATGACTGTTTAACTCAGTACGTGGATGTGACATCAGCGCCTGGAGGAAGAAGTTAACGCTAGGTGGCAGCTCTAGTCGCAGGTCTGGGTTCAATCCTGTTGTAAAATCTTTCGATAAAACGCATTGGTGGGGAATGTGAACTGGTCTATAAAGGAGTGCAAATGGTCTATTAATGTAAATGATGCATATGGCCAGGTGCATGAATGTATTTATGTAGTTGCTGGTGATTCTTTACTTGTGGTCAATAGTGATTGTGTATTAGGTAGATGGTATGAATGAGGCACTAGTGATAGTGTGTAAGGAGCCTCAAGAGCTCTACTGACTACCTGCTCCCCTCCCCCCAACTGTTAGTCATGGATCAGCCCAATCAGCTCAGGCAGGAGCAGGCCAAGCAGCCACACCGCATGGTGGTGGTGGGTAGATCACAGTAGCCATGGTGACCACAGAATGGTTACTGTTCATTGGTGGAACTAGAAATGCTCGTTGTTGATTGGAGATAGTAGTCAGGTGGTATGCCATATCAGATCCATGTACCACTATATAATAATAAACCTTAGGGTGCAAGCTCTCACTCTACTTTCACTCTTTATACTCTTACTTTCTCTCCTTGCCTGTATTGATTTCATATAGCCTGCCTACACGAACCACAGATGCCAGCCGATGACTTTACACTGTGGTCGCTGTCAGTGTGTATGAATAGCGCTAGGTGCCGTCTGTAGTCGCATGTCTGGGTTCAATCCTGTGGATGCCGTCAGTGTGTATGAATATCGCTAGGTGGCGCCAGAAGTGTCTGTTTTAGCGAGTGTGTGGTAGCCCTGCTGAATCAGTGACATGCCACAAGTTCCCAGTTGAATGATAAAGTCATGGGGGTGATGCAAATGGGAAATATTGCCGCTACAGCACGATTCGAACCCACATCTCTTTCATTCTAGGTGAGTGTACTAACCATTACACCACCTAGGCTGGCTGATATCATCACTCCCTTCACGCCCACATGTCTTTCATTATGGGTTAGTGTGCTAGCCATTACACCACCCAGGCTCCCTGATGTCATCACCCTCTTTATGCCCACGTGACTATGTGTATATTCATAAGTTGTTTAATGCTGACATTGCGTACATACAAACATACATACGGACATACAGATATATAGACATACACACATACAAAGATACATACATACATGATATATACAGACATACACACATAGTATACAGAGATACATACATACATCCATACATACATAGATACAGATACACAAACATACAGAGTTACATCCATACATACACACACACATATATATATATAGACATACACACATACACATATACATACATGCATGATATATACAGACATACACACATACATAGACATACATATAGAGAGATACAGACACACACACATATAGAGGTACATCCATACATACACACATTCATTCAGATATATAGACACACATACATAGATACATACAAATATACAGACATACAAACATACACAGATAAATACATAGACACATACATACATACATACAGAGATACAGACAGTGCACTTATAAGTTATAAGGTAGGGCTATGTAATAAGAGAGAGAAAACGAGAGGTGGGTCGGTCACTTTTTATTGTGTGACATGGCGAGCATAATAAACAGGCTTACCGGTAAAGTTTGAAATCAAGCAGCAGACTGACCCAGGCCTGCCCGTTCCGCGGTGTTGCCGGGGGCAACGGGGGCAAATCGAGGCCAGTCAGCGATTGGACATAATACTTAGAGTGTAATGGCAGAATAATAGTGGTAATAATAATAATAAGAAATATATATACTCCGCCTACTTATATACGCATAATTAATTATACATCCTATATTTACATACACAGGGTAGGTTCAGCAACCACACAGCTCATAACTTGTATGCAATGCTGGTCACAGCATGTCATTGGGCTGGTGACAATGTGAAATATTGCACCTAGGAATCGAACCCATATCTCTTGCATTGTGGGCTATTGTGCTAACCATTACAACACCTAGGCTCCCTGATGTAACCACCCTATCCACAGCTACCTGTCTATGTGGTTCCTTGCCTGAGAGGTCAGTGCAGACTACTACACTAGCCATTACACCACCTAGGCTCCCTGGTGTTGTTACCAAATCCACACCTACCTGTATTTGGTTCTTTGCCTGAGAGGTCTGTGCAGTGTACTACACTAACCATTACACCACCTAGGCTCCCTGATGTACCCACCCTATCCACACCTACCTGTCTATGTGGTTCTTTGCCTGAGAGGTCAGTGCAGTCTACTACACTAATTACTACAGGACCTAGGCTCCCTGATGTAACCACCGTATCCACACCCACCTGTCTATGTGGCTCCTTGCTTGAGAGGTCAGTGCATACTTCTAAAATAGCCCATACAACACATATAAACACTCCACCATCTGCATTATCCCTCTAATCCAATGGAGAATTATTGATTATAATAATTTCATAGTAAATTACACTGGAGTGATAATATTCCCAGTTAAGACATAAATATGAAGATTAAATTAAAATCCAATGAGTCAAAATTCAGATGCTACCCTATCTTAATTTTGTTTCTTCTGTAATAATTGGATTTAATTGCAATGTAGCCGAAGACTGCCTCAGAGTAGAATAAAAGCAACAATACACACTCTAAGCAATTATTTCCTAATATTCATGGCTAATTTACTCAATCCGGTCCCAACTAAATGTCCTGGAAATATTCAGGAAATTAGATATAATTCTTTCCTTTCTAGTGATGTATTCCAATATGGAAACATCCCGAAACTCAGTGGGTCACAGCCAAAACTGTCAAACTGCACATTAATCTTATGTCAAATTTGACCTTCGTAATTCAATTGGACATCCAATAACCCTCATAGCCCAAACGAGGTAATCTCTCCAACCTGCTAAGTTCTAAACCTATTTTGTATTTTGGTATGTTAGTTGATTAAGCAGGTGAAATTTCAATCGCGGACAATTGGTTTTCCTCACTCAACTGCCCCTTGCCCTATCCTAGTGATGCAGAATGCCAGGCTACGTAGTGACACACATCAATTTTAAAGTCATTGGTTTGATGCAACCAGGTTTCGAACCCAGAATTCAAATTCTCATGACCTACCAAAACAAAAAACGGGACATGGAAGCCAGAAATATAGAAATATAATACTGTTGTTGTTAGGGACTCTCCAATTGGAACGATTCGTTGGTTGTTGGAGTTTTACATCCTTGGAACATCTAAGGTCTTATCAGGATGGCTACCGATTTGTGACAGGGCACACTCATAGTGACTTCATAGTGCTGCCACACTGGAAAATCATGCAGCCAGCACCATGACCTGATATCCCACTCAGTCGCATTATCCTGACACTGAGCTAACTAGTCCTTGTCCTATCCTATTAATGCCGAGAGGCTAGGATTAGTAGGAAGTGACAAGTATCAATTTTATAAGTCATTGGTTTGATTCGACCGGGAACCAAACTCCTGACCTTCCCCATGCGAGGCCCGCGCTCTACCGATTCGGCCACCTCGCCCGGTATCCCATTGAGAGGGTATGTGTGGTATGGGGGCTAAGTGGCTGAACTAATGCAGTTGTGAGCCGATAGGTGGCGTGGTGAATGGTTTAACAAACGTGAACAACACAAAAATAACATTAAAAAAACAATAAAAACATTTTAGGATAAGAAGGCAAAGGTCAAGAACAGGGCATATAGATGTGGATGCTTAGCAGACTCACAACAAAACAATAAAATAAGTATAAAGTTAAACTGGGAGAAAAGACTTGAAAAGCACATGGTAAAATTAGTACCACATGCCCAAAAGATACATGGTTTAATCTTTAGTCGGCCCGGCTGTTAGGTGTGAAACTACGCATGCGCAGCCGACGAGTGACAGCTCTCAGGCCACGCCCACTTAGGTTTGATTGACAGCTGACACGGGTGTACATTGCCATTAGGCCCGCCCACCGGAGCATGATTGACAGTTGGTGTGTGCTGGAATTCAGCTTAACCCCGCCCACTGGGGCGTGATTGATCACTGACACTAGTGACAGCTAACGCCCAACCACGTGACTCCAAACCGGAAATGGAACTAACTCTCCAGGCGTTGGCTGGCTTAGTGCAGGTATTATGGGAATAGCTGCTTGGAGAGCAATGGTTGTTATTCATTATTGTCATGCGGTGGTGTTTTCAAGTACATATGACCGGACTTGAACCCAGATTCCTGCCATTCCCGAGGGCCAACATTTGTAACCATTGGTTGATGTTGTTGTTGTTTGTTTGTTGTTGTTTTACGTCCTAGCAACATCTAAGGTCATATCAGGACGGTTGATCGAGGCATTCTGATACAATCAACCTAAGCATTAATCTAATTCAATCAACAGTTCCGTCCTCTAGTCAAGGGTTGGATGCAATGGTTCTCTACTTGTCCTGATGGTGTGCTGTTCTGATAGACTGTGAATAATTCAAGCCTGTCCACTGTGAAATATTTGTAAACCATGATGCTCTTGGTCTCCCTCTCCCTCTGCTGCCATTCACCTTCCCTTCGAACAATGTACGGTATATTGAACTCTGACGAATGATGTGGCCATCTAATTAGGGTCCCTCATACAACTACCCTACCTACCCGTGTATGTTTCATTTCACTGGGCTGTGGTGATGTTTCAAAGAAATGGGTCAACCTGCCTAGTGAGCGGCTCAAACACCCATTACTGCCATTCCAGGGTGAGTGTGCTAACCACTGGACCACCTAGGCTCCCTGATGCAATGATTCGGTTGGTTGTCCTGGCAACATCTAAGGTCATATCAGGACAGGTACCGACTTGTAACAGTGCACACTCATGGCAACTTTATAGTGTAGCCTCACTGGAAAACCAGCACCATGACCTGATATCCCACTCAGTCGCATTATCCGGACACTGAGCCAACCAGCCCTTGCCCGATGCTAATAATGCCGAACAGCTGGCTAGGAAGTGACATGTATAAATCTTTAAGTCACTGCTTTGACTCGATCAGGGTTCCAACATGTGGATTGGAATCCCCCGATCTACCAAAACAGGAGACGGATGCTCAACTCATTTGGCCATCCCGTCTGGTCTACAAATAGAATGAATCTACCCACGCCTACCGGTACATGTGCCCCCTTTGTCCAGTGAGCTGAGTGCAGATTACTATGGTCATCTGCTGGGAACCGAAAGGTTTTCAAATTCCTATATCCACCTGTTGGTTTAACGCTTATAATGGTTATAATCATCCAGACCGTCCGTTCTGATATGACCTTAGAGGTTTCCAGGACGTAAAACTCCAACAACTAACCAATCCAGAAAGTGTATTTACATATGCATACTTTCATAGATTCACAACAAGTAAATGTTTTATTTAACGATGCCTTTAAAGCTCATTGATTTTCCCATCATCGGCCAACGTATGGTCATTCTGACATAATATTATTATTTCTTTGGAGGAGACCCGCTGCCACCACATAGGCTACTCTTTCCAATAAGCAGCAAGGGGGCTTTTATATGCACTTTCCCACAGACAGGACAGCACATACCACAGCCTTTGATGAACCAGTTGTGGACCACTGGTTGGAACGGAAAATAGGCAATCTGTAAATGGGTCCACTGAGCAGGATTGATCAGATGATCCAGACGTTCACGGGTGGACACTCTACCACCTGAGCTACATCCCGCTCTTATAGATTCACAAGGCAAGTATAAGAACCACACACCCCCTAACATCAACATAATCCTGGTCACAGCACCAGAAGTATATCGGTTTTAGACTAATGCTTCAGCCAGACTCAAACCTTGTTATGTTATTCTCGGTGTGTGGGTAGTACCCATTCTTGAAGATTTATACTGCCTATCATGGATAAGTCTGAATAGACTTGTTTTCACCATTAGACAGTTTGACGATAGAAAGCCCGAGCCTACACTTTTACTGACCCAAGGGATTTTTAACCTCCCATACCACATAGACATGGTATGAGAGAAACTGGCCTTTGATGACGCTGTAAGTTCTACACATCGGTGGAAATCCAAATTGGCAGAGGTGAGGGCATGGGGAATCGACCCACCAAACTTCAGATTTGGAGTCCGACCTAGAAAAAAGTTAGAAACTCTAACCACTCCACCACAGAGAACAAACACCATTGTGCAAGTTGACAAACTGCAGTCCAGACGTAGTGGCCGAATGGGTTAAGAACACTGGTTTCTCATGCGGAAGGTCACAATTTTGATTCACGACTGATTTTGATTCACAACTACTGGCTTACAAAATGTATACATGTCACACACAACCAGGCCTGGCGCTTTACATTACTGAGATGGCAAATGGACTAGTTTGTTCAGTAGCAGGATAATATGACTGTCTGCGATATTCAGTCAAACTAATGGCAACCTGGTTTCCGCGTGGGACAGCACTATAAAGTCATCATGGGTGTGCACCATTGTCAACTCAATACCTACCATAATGTGACCTTAAATGTTGCTACGATGTAAAACCCCAATACACAAAATCCTTATTTCCCATGGTGGATATAATGTGAATAGCTCCAACAAACACTAAACTAATTCTTCGCTTCACTTTCATCATCATCATCATCATCATGCGGTCGGTCGCGATGTGACAAATACTACTTTCATTAATTGACTGCCGCTCTCCATTTAGCTCTCTGCTGTGAGAGTGATGTCCATGAGTTGGTCTTAATGTCTCTCAGCTTCAGTTTTCTCTTGATGGTAACTTTGAACCGGAGACGAGGGCGCCCTCTCTTTCTGTAACCAGAAGATAGTTGAGAATAGCGGATCTGCTTTGGTAGCCTGTCTGATGACATCCTCATGAGGTGTCCAGATTCTTTTTGATCAGAAAATCTTCCATAGAGGGCAGCCCTGTCGCTTTCCCAACAGATGTATATATTCCATAATGAAAATGTTAAGGACCACCCACAACCCACCTTCACCGATACTAACAAATCAATACAGAACCATGAACATTAATCACCAAAACATTGCAAAGTCTGATGACTCACACCCATTCTACCGGACACACACTCAAAGAACCACCACAATCTCGGTGAATCTCGATGGCTTCCTCCTCTACGTACTCCAAATATTCGCAACAGCCCAGTCTCATCAGCGTACCGCAACTGCACCATTGTTTGAAAGGTCACAAGTCTAACGCCTCGACTTGCTGACAAGCAACATTATTCAACATGGAAACAATTTTTGCTTTCAGGACTAAAAAATAAATTCTTTCTAGGGCAATGTACTTACATGTTGTTCCTGTAAATTTGAACAGACACCTGAAAAGCGGGCCAGGGTGTTTTTCCACATGTGCAGTCCACAGTTTCTTTGGAGAGCTTTGTGTGAGGATCCAGTACAAGTGTCCCATTTTGGCACTTCTGCTTCTTCAAAGGCTGCAGTATATGCTGTCCTGTCTGTTGGAAAGTGCATATAAAACATCCCTTTCTGCTTATCGGAAAGAGTAGCCATGGTGGCAGCGGGTTACTTCCAAAGCAATATGTCAGAATGACCATATGTTTGATGTCCAATAGTCAATAATACGAAAATCAATGTGCTCTAGAGGCGTCATTAAATAAACTACCCTTTACTTTTTTGTCGTATTGTTGGTAGATGGTGGGATTCCAAACCATCTGTTTAAACTGGGCTCGCGTCAAACTGATGACTTAAATAATTGATACTTGTTGCTTCCTAGCCTGGCGCTCAGCTTTAATAGGATAGGGCAAGGACTGGTGAGCTCTGTGTCAGGATAATATGACTGAATGGGATATTGGGTCATGGGACCAGCATCCTGATTTCCAAGTGGCTCGGCACTCTACAGTTGCCATGAGTGTGCACTGTCAGAAGTCGGTACCCATCCTGATATGGCTGTAGATGTTGCCAGGACATGAAACTCAAAAAAATAATCAACCAAGCACACGTGTGGTCCAGCCGCAAGGTGGCGCCACGGTGCCCGCAGCTGCGCGCGCCTCTCAAACGCCGGTTTGGCTAATTGTCGTCTGCTCCCTGCCTGCCTTTCTGTCTGTCTGTCTGTCTGTCTGTGTGTCCCCCACCTGCCCCATGTGGCGAACAGGGCGGGACGCTGTAGGGTGGTGTGTGGGTAGTCTGAGGGGGGGTCGTCGGTGGGCGTAGGGTGTGGGGTGGGGTTGAGGTGGGGAGTAGACGGGACGGAGGAAAAGTGATGAGGTGGTGGAGGAGGGGTGGTGGTGTGAGGGTGGGGTGGTGGTGGTGTGGGGTGAGAGTGGTGTGAGGGTGGGGTGGTGGTGTGGGTGGGGTGCCGGTTGAGTATGGTGTGAGGGTGGGGTGGTGGTGTGGTTTGTTTGTTGTTGTTTTACATCCTAGCAACATCTACGGTCATATCAATACGGGTACCGACTTGTGACAGTGCGCATTCATGGCGACTTTATAGGGTTGCCCCACTGGAAGACCAGGAGGGTGGTGGATGTGGTGGGTGTGGGAGAAGGGGAATGGTGGGAATTGGGGCAGAGATGGTTGATGGTTGTTGGGTGGGTGTGACATTGGTAAGGGTTGGATATGAGAACATAATGAAGGATGATGGCATATAAAAGGCTTGAAGACGTGGCCCTCTCCTCCCCCCCCCCCCCCCCCCATAGAATCGAGGATAAAACCAGCAACAAACAACAAAGACACCTCAATAGCAACAACAACAAACCAACAACACACATAAAAACAAGAAAACAACATGACAACAATAAAAACAAACAACACGCCAACACCAACCAGAAAAAACAACAACCAACAACACAACAACAACAAACAGCAACAACGGAAAACAAGAAAACGACAATACAAGAACAACAAACAACACACATACAAACAAGATAACAACAACACAAACAACATCATACCAACATCACACATACCAACAAGAAAACAACAAGAAAACAAAAACAAAGACAAACAACAATACCACACCAATAACAACAACAAACACACAATAAAACAAAGACAAGACACCAAACACAAACACCAACAAACACCAACACATGCCAACCAACACCAACACACATAACAACAATAACCCAACAGCAATATAACACCAACAAAACAAACAACAACCAGAAAAACAAGAACATACCAACAATACCACAAAGAACAACACACGGGAAAACAACAACCAGCAATCACCTGTTATGTTCCTAGGATATAACACCCCAACAAATAGACCGGATGCGCTGGCCGAATCAGTAGAGCGTAGTCTTCTCGTGCAGAAGGTCGAGAGTTCAAATCGCACGCCGAGTGAAACAAATGGCTTATAAAAATTGATACTTGTCGCTACCTAGCCTGGCGCTTGGCATTAATAGGATAGAACAAGGACTGATTAGCTCAGTGTCAGGATAATGTGTGACTGTGTGGGATATTGACCTTAGGAAACAAATCGTGGTGCTTGCTAACCTTCACCCAGAAGTGCTTCAGTCTTAATGGACAACGAGTATATCCCATAACACTTCATTAGACCAACAGGAAATCGATAGTGTTCTATGTAAATTGCAATTTCTGAAATAAATACTTATAAAACAGAGACACTGACCTAGATATATGGACACATGTATATATGTGTATACATGTTTATGTGTATATGCGTATATGTGAATATGTGTATATGTGTACATGTGTATAGATTTATACATGTATTCATGTATACGTGTATACATGTATATATGTATATGTGCATACGTGTATATGTGTATATGTGTATACATGTATACACATATACCTGTATATGTGTACACATGTATACGTGTATACATGTATATGCGTATATGTGGATATGTGTATATGTGTATATGTGGATATGTGTATATGTGTATACGTGTATACATGTATATGTGTATATGTGTATATGTCTATACATGTATATGTGTAAACATGTTTGTATATGTGTATATGTGTATGGGTGTTTATGTGTATATGTTAATGTGTGTCTCAATAATAGGCCTAGATGGTGTAATGGTTAGCACACTGGCCTTGAATGCAAGAGCCGTGGATTCGATTCCCGCTCTAGGCTCAATAGTTCCCATTTTCATCACCCCCCACGACATATGCGTACATGCATATATGTATTGTATAGACCAGAACCAAGCTCAAGATGACACATTTTCTTTTAGCACTGTTCCCACCCTGTTAGCCCCCAGCAACAGAATGACCTCTCCCACCCCACTCCACCGCCCCCTACTCCTCCCCCACCCCCACCCCCCCGTCTTGGAGCTCTCCACCGCTTGCGGCACAAAAGCCACTCTCACTCTTAAGCCAGTAGATGGAGCCACTCAGCTTTTGTTGTACGGACACCAGGGCTGGTTCCCTAATAATACAGCCACAGTTTTCAAACCACGCGAAAGCGACATAAAAAACAACGCTAGCTATTAAAGCGGCATAGTCCGATGAGGTATCAAATTTTCAAAACCCAAAATAATTATGTTTTGTAAAAAGTACTTATGTGTATATTATGACCGAATGTAATTATCCTGTATTGCTATATTGTCTTCTCCAACCGCCTGTGACCTTTCCTTGTAGCTGTTGGTAGGTGGTTGCTGGTGGTTGGTGTGCGGCCTGGAGGGCAGGAGGTCTGCTCCAAGCAGCTCTACTCCCCTCCTTCCCTCCAGGTGACGCCTCTGTACCTCACCATCTGTCCACTCCTCCTCCAGTGTTTGCTATAATATAGATTTTGAATCTACATATCTAATGGTGCTGTCACATTGCGATATTTCTCGCCAACGCGCGTCGACGTGTGTCAGTTTTTGGCGAAGCGTCCGGAGATGTCTGGAAGCATTACGCGTGTGTTAAGTGTGGGATTCGTTCATCTAGGGCGATGGTCGGCGAGGGTAGGCAGCACGCGTCAGGGAATCGGCGAAGTTTTGTGCTTGCACAAAACTTTCAACGTGCGCCAACGCGTGGGTGCCAATGTTATGGCAACGTTAGGGGGTCGTCGAGATACGTTAAAAGCGCGTTGGAGGTACGTATACTTTTTTTCCACTGATGCCGCGTGTGCATGAGGCTCGTTCCCACACATTGCGCCAAACTGTTGCTTTTTTTTAATGTTGTTGTTTTACATCCTACCAACATCTAAGGTCATATCAGGACGGCGCGCCAAACTTTTTAGGTTTTTTTCTCACAACGCCGGCCGCACGCTAACAAAACGCCAACAAGTTTGACATCTCTCAATGATTAACAGTGATTTTGCATGTTGGCAGCGCGCCGGCGAGATACGTCATAGTGTGACAGGGCTATAACTGAGATAGTGATGCACTTATTAACCATTTGTTGCCACGGAATGCTGAGTCAATTTAATAGAACCTGTTACTGCTGAAGACGTTGTCGTCACAATTTTAGCGTGCTTGCCAAAACTAATTCTACATGTTTGCATTTAGAATATCTCAAAACCCATCCTTTTAAAATGGAAGTTACTTCAACCTGAAATTAGGTTCACTATACCGATCAATTTAATATATTTACCTCAGATAAATTAACAAAACTCATTAGTATTCGACAATTCAACTTTATCACGCAACCAGCTAGCAGTGTGGTGTTCACTTTCTTGGGTTTTGTTTTCTTTGTTTGTTGCCATACGTCCTAGCAACATCTAAGGTCATATCAGGATGGGTACCGACTTGTGACAATGCACACTCATGGGAACTTCATAGTACTCCCCCAACAGGAAAGCAGGCTGCTGGTACCATAATGCAAAATATCCCACACAGTCACATTATCCTGACACTGAGCTAACCAGTCCTTGTTCTATCCTATTAATGCCGAGCGCCAGGCTAGGTAGCGACATGTATCAATTTGTATAAGCCATTTGTTTCACTCGGCCTGCGATTTGAACTCTCGACCTTCTGCACGAGAAGACTATGCTCTACCGCGTCCGGTCTATTTCCTGGGTTTAATGGCCTATGAACATAACAGGTGATTGCTGGTTCGGAGACCTACAAACTTCTGACAGTGCCCATGCATAACGACTTCATAGTGGTGATCCAAAGTGGCATATACTAGTACCAGCACCAGCACCTAATACCTCAATCAGTCACATTATTCTGCCACTGAGCCAACCTTTTAATGGCAGTGGAAACGCATCATTGTTATAAGCCATCGGTTTGACCTGGGTAGGAATTGATTCAATGAACTGCCCTCACAATTTATCTTTATCGCTACATTTGTCGATTAAGCGGGAGAAATTTCAATCACAAACAATTTGTCTTCCTCATTCCACTGCTCCTTGCCCTATGCTAGTAATGCCAAGCATCAGGTTATGTAGCGACAAGTATAAACCCATTTAGCTATTCTTTTGACTCAGCTGCCATTTCAAACTGGTTTACGAATCGTGCAACTTCCCATGTGGGAAGCATGTGCTCAGCTCATTCACACATCTGGGTCCGTATGCATAGCTTATTCAAAATGTACTGGGGCTTGGTCCGACTGCTTCACTGGCCACAGCTGGTCGAATGTGTTACTAACAACCCCACTCCAACAGCAGAATTCATATCGCTGTGAGACACTGTCCCAAGTCGGTACTCGTCCTGATATGCCCTTAGATGTTGCTAAGACAACAAACAAATTATTGCTGTGAGATGACTATCAACCCGAAAACAACAAACTGCAAAAACCACACTCAAATAACTAACTAACCATGATCAGGTAACATTAGAATATTTGTATCAAACTGAGATTTATATAATCATCATCATCATCATCATCATGTTGTCGGTTGCGATGCAACAAAGACTGCTTTCATTACTTGACTGCCGCTCTCCTTTGTGTGGTTGGACATTTCATGAAAGCTGCCTGCAAAAGTGTTGAAGTGCTGCTGGCTTTTGCAAGTTACACTCTCGGGGAGCAAATAGAGGTTTCACACCGGCAATAACATGTCCAGACAGGCGCAAAACTATTTATCCCTGCAGTGGCTGGTCGGGAGATGTTGGGAGTTCCGTACATCAACCGCCCTTGATGCTGCCACAGTGACATGGTTTTCTGTTCAGGGTTTTCTCCCTTAGCCTTCAGTTCTGTCAAGAACCTGTACCACAAGGCAGTGGTTTACAACTCTGCAGGGCAGGGGTGTCAAACTCGCTGAGGTATGGCTATACCTGCAATACCTGCATACCTCAATGAAGGGACCCTGCATACCTATCCCGCTTGTATAACCCCAACTGACGATTCCCTATATTAAAACTTACTGCATCACTAAATGAATATGGAAGATACATTCTAAATACCATGTAAATACTCATATTGAGAAAAAGGAGTCATTACTTTGATGCGATTGGTGTTTAATTGAACTACGCAGACTCGGATGAATGTTATATATTTGGACTTTTTTATTGCTCTAGAATGGTAATCATATATGCGTGAGTATAATGAGAGAAGGCCCCAAGATGCTTAAGCCCTATAGTTCTAGTATTTTATTGTGGGGTAGGCAGGATGGCAGAGTAGAATGTCTGTCGCTGTCCCCCACCAGGTTGTAGTGGCCGAGTTTGGGTTTTGCTCGCTTTATATAGCAGCTAGCCAGGCCGAAAAGCACACCAAATTCCTGTAACTTTGTAACAGATTTCGTCTATTGACATCATATTTAATTTACATATACACGTCCCCCATTTCAGCGTGGTTACTCAGCGTAGTTCCAAAAGACCCGCTAGGTATGGAAGATGTCGATGTACATATTAATGTTCAAGTTTGAGTATAGGTGGCGCCACTGGGCGTTTGAATAAGAATCCAACTCCAGCTTGTTCAATTACCCATGTGGCGAGCAACATCGACAATTTGATTACCTCCTACGCAGGAAGCCAGCCAGTGCTCCTTCGTTTTTTAAACTAAAATGTATTTTATTCATCGAATAATATGTCTTGTCAGCGCTAGAGCACTGGTCTTCGCGCCGTACAGTACAATTCCTTGATACATAAATGAAACTACTATCGGTGTTAATAGTAACTGCATCCAAATCCTCTTTGATACTAAAAGTATTATACATTTTATAAATGAAATATCAACTGTAGTAGTAACTGTGTACAATTTCAGTCCAATAAAAGTATCATGCATTCAGTCTATATGTATTGCATGATTTAAGAATTTTGTTTAAACATTTCTTCCTTCTTTCCTTTTTTGTAAAAAAAAGAAAGAATTATATATATTTTCAAATACATATATATAGTAAATATTCAAAACCAGTGGATTTAGTCACCATTAATAGGCTGGTACTAGTAAATACCTACACTGATTGGCCCATAAATGTAAGTTATTATATACTGAAGGATAAGGCGTGATGGTGACAGAGGAAATAGTGAAGTAAATCAGAAGAGTTGTTAGCATGATGTTAATTTTTCCAATATTGTTTGAGTCATTTAACAAGTTAGGGTTGGTTCTTTGTAGTTGTTAGTCCTACGAATTAAGCCATCCTGTTTAGCCACACACCAACTTCGAACCCAGGTAGCCAACACTCTTCTTGCATCCCAACACCATCTGACCACCAGATGAAAATACAGCAGCTCACCTTCCACTTCCCTACTTTTTCTCGAAATGACCTTGACCTACACAGCAAGGGCAACATCACAGCAGATACCGCATGGGACCAAGGTCAATGCCAAGGGTCAGCGTCAGAGATCAAGCATGGCCACTGACCTCAAAGCAAGGTCAGCCAAGAGTCAGAGCTGGCCGGAAGTGACCCGGCTACCCTTGGATCGAACCCAGAACCATTAGGTTTGGGTTACTGGGTAAGTCACGTGGACTAATTGTAGCCTTCCCCTCACCTTTAAACCCAGTGTTTGAACTCCTGACCTTTGAGCTTTTGGCTTTTTGTGGGTAAATATGTTTATTCTGCTGAATATGTTCTTTAGTCAGCGCCGAAACACTAGTCTTGCAGCCATTTTTCAATCTGGGATTATTTATACAAAAAAAGGTGCACAGAGTAAGGTATACAATAACTGTTCAATACATAATTTGCAGCATCTAGCACAATCTAAGCGGAGAGCTACCCATACATTCCACGGGCAATATGGCAACAGTCATGTCATATGACTACATCAAAGTGAGTTGGATCAATGTAAGAATTTCCACGGTACAGTATAACCCCATTAAACCAAACCTGAAGGGACCCTAGAAATTTGTTTGGATTAACCGATCATTGGTTTAACCGAGCTTTGACTTTGACTTGGCTTTGGCAAAAACGGGGGTGCATTATGAATGTACTATGAATGTACTATGTATATGGACACAATGATTATTGTTTTTTATGTGTATACAGTTTAACCCCATTAACCCAACCTCGGTTAAATCAAACGATCGGTTAATCCAAACTTTGTTCGGCGACCTGGCCAAATACTACCATTTATCATATAAAAAAGTCTCAGATGACCTTAAAACTACAGGAAAGTTTGGGTTGACTGTACTGGAAGTGGCCTGGGGCCGACAATTTTGTTTGGATTAACCGATACTTCGGATTGACCGACTTTGGTTTAACCAAATTCTGTATATGATAAATGGTAGTATTTTGCCGGGCCGCCAACAAAAGTTAGGATTGACCGATCGTTTGGTTTAACCGACCTTGGTTTAACGGGATTGTACTGTATTTAGAATGTACACAGAAGTTATCGTCAGTATTCATTTGGTAAAGTGGTAAAACGGTTTTAATATTGGGCATGGTCAGTTGGAGTTAGACAAAGACTATAGAAATGTCAGTTAGATAGGAATATTCTAGTGTTAGCCGATCATGGTTAGATATATGTGAGTTTGTTATTGACAGTTTGTTGTTTTAGTGTTGATAGTCACTTGAAAGCAATTTGATTCCTGCTCTTGTGGTAAGGCTTTTTCCGGGCTGCATAGTCCGATGGCTTTGAGTTTCTGTCATTTTCCGAGATAAATACATTAAATTGATCATTATAAGCTACTTTACTTTAGGTTGAAGTCACTTTTAGTTTAAATGGTTAACTTTGGAGATATTTGAAGTGACAACATGCCAAATTAATGTTGGCAAGCACGCCAAAACTCTAACACTATAGGGTTATGCAGTAACAGGTTCTATTAAATTGACTCCCCATGCCATTCTATGTGACAACAAATGCTTAATAACTGTACCAGTATCTAAGATAAATATGTAGAATCAAATCTAGGTAAATGCTTTGGTTTTGAAAATTTGATGCTTCATCGGACTATGCAACTTTAATCTCTATTGGATAATAGTATAGTAGTCTGTACATGAGCCCTACTACCATGTGGTGGCGGCAGAGACTATGCCGCGCACCTACGCAGTTACACTGAACTGCACTAGGTGGCGGCAGGCTAGCCACCAGGCAAATCTTGGCGTTCTTCCGTGTGCGTGGCAGTGTGAGGAGGAAGGCCTTGGGCCATTACATTGGTGCCATGACCAGGATCCTATACAAGCTATGTGCTGTATGGTTGTTGATCCTACCATGTGTATGTGTAAGTGCACTGTCTGTATGTATGTAATTGTAAGCATTAAAAGACTTACAATTCCAGGGGGACGAGTGTAGTGGTCTGCACTGACCTCTCAGGCAAGGAGCCGCATAGACGGGTGGGCGTGGGTACTGTGTTGATATCAGGGAGCCTAGGTGGCGTAATGGTTAGCACACTGGCCCGGAATGCAAAGAGATGTGTGTTCGAGTCCCGCTCTAGGCACAATATTTCCCATTTTCATCACCCCCGTGACAATATTTAATTCCTTAATTTGATTTCCCCAAATCGCCTGCCCCTAATTTGTTCACATAATGACAACAGTGTTAAAACTGGGGTGGCCACAGTGTTGACATTTTCCGCCATTGGTATGCCGCTTGTGCTTATGTTTCAAGAGTAATATGTGGGTGGGTTGGGACGAGAGACGTGGGCGGCTCGAGCCACACCTGCCGCCACTTTAACTACGAGCCTAAAGGCCCAGTCAGACCTTACCGGATTGACCAACGAACATAAACCGGACAAAGAATTTTCTAGTCCGTTGGTGTCCGGTATCAAAATGGATCGAAATGTGTCGAATTATTGCGCTTTCAACGGACAAGGAACGGTCAACCGACGGGCGAAAAACGAATGTCAAACGGACGGACCGGACACCAACCGGACACCAACCGGACACCAACCGGACAACATCCGGACACCAACCGGACACCTACCGGAATGATCACGGATGTGCCGAAAACAGATAAAAAAAACGACGGACCCAATTCCCACAGCACCGTCAAGGGACTCTTCAGGATACAAACCGGACACCTAGCGGATGAGTAACGGACATGAAACGGACAAAACGGACAAAACGGACATAAACCGGACACCAACCGTAAACGTCTGTCCGGCGGTGTCCGGTACAAGTTTTGATGTTCAAAACGTGTACCAGACACCGCCGGAGACCACCGGAGATAGAACGGACATGCCGGATGGGTACCATATATAAACTGTACATTACCGTACGTCACCGGACAGTGTTCGGTTTCTGTCCGGTTCCTCAGTCGGGTGAGGTCTGACTGGGGCTTATGGTAAGATACGGATAACTAATAGCTTCATCTTATACACCGCGTATAATAAATGAGTGGCAGGCTCCTCCTCACTCACCCAACTCATCCCAAAAACGAACAAAATAAACAAAACATAGCAAGCAGCAGGAAGACTGAGTTTGTTTTTATTTGTTTTTATTTGTTTTACGTCCTGGCAACATCTAAGTTCATATAATGACGGGAACCGATACCGTACAGTGCACACTCATGGTGACTTAATAGTGCTGCCCCATTGGGAAATCAGGCAGCCGACACTTTGACCTGATAACCTACCCAGTCACATTATCCTTATACTGTCCTAACCAGTCCTTGTCCTATCCTATTAATGCCGAGCGCCAGGCTAGATAGCGACAAGAATCAATTTGATAAGTTGTTGGTTTTACTCAACCAGGAAACAAACTCCGGATCTCCCGCATGCGAGGAAGGGAAGGGGAGGGGGAGGGGGGATGAGAGTTTTAGGGGAAGTTTGCTGAACTTGAGGTTAACTCACCACAACCGTTCAAGACTCACAGTTGACTACAGAATTATACTCCCCCCACGCCCCCACTCACCTACCCACCCACTCACCCTACCCACCCACTCACACACACACACTCACCCCACCCGCACCACCCACCCACTTACCCCCACCGACATCCACTCACCCCCACCCACCCTCTCACCCACCCACCCACCAATACCAGATGGGATATCCGAATGGGTTGAGCGTCCACCTCCTGTTTTGGGAGATCAGGGGATCCAAACATTCGTGGGTTTGAACACTGGTCGAGTCAAACCAATGACTTACAAATTTATTCGTGTCACTTCCTAGCCAGGCGCTCAGCATTGTTAGGATAGGGCAAGGACTGGTTAGCCCAGTGTCAGGATAATGTGACTGAGTGGGATATCAGATCATCATGCTGTCAGCCTGATCTTCCAGTGGGGCAGCACTATAAAGTCCCCATGAGTGTGCACATCACAAGTCGGTACACATCCTGATATGACCTTAGATGTTGCTAGGACGTGAAACAACAACAAACAAAACAAACAAACCACCAATAATTAATCTTTAAACACATCAATTAAAGTGGCACACTCTGATTATTCCAAGTTTCAACCATATTGATTTTAGGATAACTGTATTAGGGTAATTATTATACTCTACATTACTTTAATTTGCTTGCAGTAACTTTTCTTTTAAATGGCTAACTGCTAACTGACCAGATATTTGAATTGGTGTTCTCAAATAAATAATTTGGGCATGCAAGCCGGAAATGAAGACTGACCGTTCCTATTCAATTGTGTAGCTATTCCCTTCAATTCAAAATATTTAATAAGTTATCCAGTAGCGATGTTTTTCTTAGATGTAGGATTTAATCTAAGTCTGCCCTATTATTTAGAAAATGTTTTTTTAGATGTATATTCTAATCTAGGTCTGCCCTATAATTTAGAAAATGTATTTTTAAATGTGGGATATAATCTAAGTCTACCCTATAATTTAGAAAATGCCTTTTTTAGATGTAGGATTTAATCTAAGTCTGCCCTATAATTTAGTAAATGTATTTTTTAGATGTAGGATTTAATCTAAGTCTACCATTTTTTTAGATGTAGGATTTAATCTAAGTCTACCCTATAATTTAGAAAATGTCTTTTTTAGATGTAGGATCTAATCTAAGTCTACCCTATAATTTAGAAAATGTCTTTTTTAGATGTAGGATTTAATCTAAGTCTGCCTCATAATTTAGATTTTTTTTGTTTTAGATGTAGGATCTAATCTAGGTCTGCCTAGAGTTTAGAAAATGTTAATCTGTTAGAGCTGAATGTGTTTAGCTAACCTGGCACTTGGCATTACTATCTTTGGGAAAACTACTACACTAATATATTAAATCCTCTCTCTCCCTCCACCTTCCAATTAAATGTAAACCAGCCAGATCGTGTCATCAGACAAACCAGATAAGAAAGAAGCAAGTGAAAGCCACATCCACAAAGTCAGCGCGGTAAAGTGTGCGCAATAAGCCAAAGTAGGGTGCGCGGGTGGAAAGAAGAGGCGGTGAAGTCCCAACTACCGTCTGAGGAGTTGGTGGAGCTGTAGTGGCGCCCCCTGGTGGGAGAAATAGGCGCCATCCATGCCAGCGAGGGGAAAGACCTCATCAGCCGCCCCTGCTGTGAATAAAGGAGCC
Source organism: Branchipolynoe longqiensis (assembly GCA_030323885.1). Lineage (NCBI taxonomy): Eukaryota > Metazoa > Annelida > Polychaeta > Phyllodocida > Polynoidae > Branchipolynoe > Branchipolynoe longqiensis. The sequence continues at coordinate 12,754,910 of CM059200.1, forward strand.
TTGGAGGCGCTGCCATCTAGCGGGATATCACCCGCAATACGGAACTTGACTAGACGCGGTGGCTGATATCTGTAGAGTGCAGGCTTCTCCTGCGGAAGATTGGGAGTTAGATTGTCGGTCGAGCCAAACCAATAACTTATAACATTGATACTTGTCGCTACCTAGCCTGGTGCTCAGGATTGATTAGGATAGGGCAAGGACTGGTTTACTCGGTATTAGGATAATATGAGTGAGTGGGACATTGGGTCATGGTGACGGCACCCTGGGGCCGTATGCACGAATCGGGGTTAGGGCCGTAACCACGGCTAGGCTAGCTCCACACAGCTAAATGTGAGTAATTGCATACCGATTTCTCACATTTAGCCGCGTGGAGCTAGCCTAGCCGCGGTTACGGCCCTAACCCCGATTCGTGCATACGGCCCCTGGTCTCCCATTGGGGCAGCACTGTAACATTGCAATGAGTGCGCACTGGCACAAATTGGTACCCATTCTGATATGACCTTAGATGTTGACACTATGGAACTCTCAAACAGCGGGAGGTGATGATTACACATAGAGACATTTCTATTTCATCTAAATTAAAATAGGATACTTTCATGGCAACCTGTATTAGAAATGGACCTATCCAGTACGACTCAGCTTGATCATCAGGAAACATGTGGGTAAAGGTACTAACGGAGACTGTAAGGAAAGAGTGGGTGAGGAAGTGGAAGAAGCTGGGGTTGTATGGGGGTTTTGTGTGGGTTTTGTGGGGGTTGTGTGGGTTTGTATGGGGGTTGTGTGGGTTAGTGTGTATGCTGTGCGTGGGGTTGAAGGCAACACGGTTCCATCAGCCTGTTTATGTGTGGGTCTGTGCGGCTGAGCTAGGGTTGTGTGGGGGTTGTGTGGGGTTGTGTGGTGGTTGTGTGGGGGTTGTGTGGGGTAGTGTGTACGCTGTGTGTGGGGTTGAAGGCAGGAAGGTTCCATCAGCCTGTTTAGGTGTGGGTCTGTGTGGGTCTGAGCTAGGGATGTGTGGGGGTTGTGTTGGGTTGTGTGGTGGTTGTGTGGGACTGGTGTGGGGTAGTGTGTACGCTGTGTGTGGGGTTGAAGGCAGCAAGGTTCCATCTGCCTGTTTATGTGTGGGTCTGTGTGGGTCTGAGGTAGGGGTGTGCGGGTTGTGTGGGGGTTGTGTGGTGGTTGTGTGTGGGTTGTCTGGAGGTTGTGTTGGGTAGAATGTAGGCTGTATGTCGGGTTGAAGGTAGGAAGATGCAGTCAGCCTGTTTATATGTGGGCGTCAAGGTGGGGCTGTGTGGAAGTTGTGTCTGGGTTGTGGGTGGGTTGTGGGTGGGTTGTGTGGGGTTGTGTGTGGGTTGTGTGTGGGTTGTATGGGGTAGTGGGTACGCTGTGTGTACGGTGTGTACGGTGTGTGGGTTGTGTGTGGGTTGCGTGTAGGTTGTGTGTGGGGTTGTGTGTGGGTTGGGTGTGGGTTGTGTGGGGGTGGTATGGGGTAGTGTGTACGCTGTGTGGTGGGTTGAAGGTAGGAAGATCCCATCAGCCTGTTTATGTGTGGGCATGAAGGTGGGCCAGTGTGTGGGTTGTGTGTGGGTTGTATGGGGTTTTGTGTGGGTTGTCGGTATGGTGTGTGGGTTGTGTGTGGGGTTGTGTGTGGGTTGTGTGTGGGTTGTGTGGGGGTTGTATGGGGTAGGGTGAACGCTGTGTGGCGGGTTGAAAGTAGGAGGATCCCCTCAGCCTGTTTATGCGTGGGTTTCTAAAGTCCCGAATGCTGAGTTAAGACAACATCACCATTTGTCACACCCTACAGGTAACCTCAACTAACTACCTTATACCGCCCACCTCCTTAGCAACTCCAGTCCACACACACTGACACACACACGACGCCTGGAGAGGGACTGACTGAGGCATCGCTACCTAACACACTGGAGGATTATTTATTTGTTTGTTGGAGCTTGCCGTCCTGTCAACATCTATTGTCATATTAGTACCACCACCGACTAGTGACAATGCACACTTATCATGACTTCATAGTGCTGCCCCAGTTCGATACAGTGGGTCACCGGACCCATGACCTGATTTCACACTTAGTTACATTATCCTGACACTGAGCTAACCAGTCCTTGCCCTATCCTGTTAATGGCAAGCGCCAGGCTAGGTAGCGACAAGTATCAATTTTATACGTCATTGGTTTTAGTTGGCCGGGTTACAAATTCCCGACCTTTCACACATGAGTCCTGCACTCTTACAGACAGGCGAGTGTGTATGAATGGCAGCCTATGCCAGTTCGAACCCTGGGCGAGTCAAACCAATTGTAAAATTTTCCGATATAATACATGAGGACTGATGTGAAATTACTATAATAAATTGCAACTTGCCTATATAATGATAAAAGGTAATATATAAAAACCAAAGGCATATGAGGGATGTGTGAAGTTGGTAAACTATTACTCATTAGGTATAGAAATTGTATAGTAAGATAGTCTTTGGATGAGTGTCACTTCCGGGATTTGCTAGGAACACTCTTTGGAAGAGTCAGCTCACATACCCCCTCCCCTCCATGGTGTTAGTTATGGATCATTGACCACTACAGGGCACTGTAGCCGGTGTGGCAAGGCCTTGGCAACAGCACATTGTACTCTGATTGGTGGATTGAACCATGTGACCACTGCCATCTTGGATTCTAGAAAATCTATATAAATCAATAAATGAAGGAGTCTCACTCTCCTACTTTTCACTCTTCACCTATTTTCCTTCATTACCTGTATTGCTTTCCTTTGGCTTGTCCACACCACCCACACCACCAGCCGGCGACTTTACACAATGATTTACAAATTGATACTTGTTGCTTCCTAGCCAGGCGCTTGGCATTATTAGGATAGGCCGAGGACCGGTTGGCTCAGTGTCAGGATAATGTGACTGAGTGGGATATCAGGTCATGGTGCTGGTGGCCTGGTCTCCCAGTCGGGCAGCACTATAAAGTCACCATGAGTGTGCACTGTCACAAGTCGGTATCCATACTGATATGACCATAGATGTTGTCAGGACGCAAAACTCCAACAAACAACCAACCAAAATCGGCCTATGAATGTGTCCACAAGTGTGTGCGTGTACACCTGTGTGTGAGTGTGTCGACGCGTGTGAATGTGCGTGTGAATGTGTGAGTGAGTGCGAATGGGGGGGGGGGAGGCTACAGTGTGTACTCAGCTACTCCAGCCAATGAAAACAAAAACCTGTTACTCTATTGTGTTTGGCAGAAGGGGGTGCCCCCGACCCCACCGTACCCACCCCCACCTCAACCCCACCTCGCCCACGCCTCTCCCACACCCCACGTGTCCACCATACTCATTACAATGGCAACCTAATCAGGCGCAGACAATTGGTGTCCACAGTCATTTGTATGCTGTGTGTGGGGTTGAATGCAGGTTGAATGCAAAGTTCCTTCAGTATAATTCTGTTCCACAACTGCTGTAATGTGACTATATATTACATAAAGAATTGGATTCATGTATCAAATAGACTACATCACGGTTCCGACTGTGCATGCGCTGAAAAGTGCCGTGGGAGCAAAGCAAAGGCATACGGCCATTGAGTTTGCCGATACGTGCATTGAAAAATGTCAGTTTTATTCAAAATTAATAGAAATCCCAAACCCTAACCCTATAAATTGAATATAATCGTTTTGTTAAACATGTTTTCTATATGTGTTCCAAGCTGTTTATGCCTAGGTGGTGTGGTTTTATCAATATTTTACTTTTTCTGTATGGAGATTGTTCACTGCCATTGACAATGCATTAATTACTCTGGCCGTGGCTCTAACACTAGTCTGAGTGCCTAGATCTTTCTAAATCTAAATGCACATGGCATAAGATGTGCTGATTATATTGATGTAAATGCAATGCTGGATAAAAGATTAAAATCTTAATTTATTATATATATTTTTGTAGTTGGTATTCTATGTTTCAAACAAGAGCTGAGATGAGTTGAAACTAACACATTTCATAGCTGCACCCAGTGTATTAGCTTTTGGGGGGTGTTTTGATCTGACCCATCCCACAATGCACCGCACCACTGGAACCGTGATGTAGTCTCTTCCTCCAGTGCGACAGACACAGGCCAACATCCGGTGGAGGCGAGGTGGGGTGGGACAGTGCTGGGTCTTATGTTGTTATTTTACATCAATAAACACCCATGGTCATATCAGTACGGGTACTGACTGTTGACGGTGCACACTCACTGAAACATAATAGTGATGCCCCATGGGGAGACCAGGACACCAGCACCATGACCGACCTGAAATCCCACTCAGTGACTGGCAGTGAGCTAAGCAATGCTTGCCCTATCCTAATAACACCAAGCGCGAGGCTAGCAAGCGACAAGTATCAATAGTCATTTCTTTGACTCGACCGGGATTTGAACTCCCGAACTTCCGCACGGGAACCCTGCACTCTACCAATTCGGCTACCGCGTCCAGTCCTTGTCTTGTAACAGCACTCAAACACAGAAGACTTCATGAGGATCGTCGGTGGGGGGCGGGGGGGGGGGGGGGCGGGTCGTGTGCGGGGGTGGCTGGGGAGGTTTGGAGGGCTGGGGGGGGGGGGGGGGCTGGGGAGATGGAGCTGGGTGGGGCTGGGCCTGTCGGGCTAGGTCTTGGGGGGGGGGGGGGGGGGGCGTGCCGGGGGATAGTGTCTCAATTCCAGTCGGGCATTCTGGGCGATAATAAGAGAAATTCCGGTTAACTATAGGCATGCGCATGCGCAGCTGGTGGCGGAGCAGGACACCTGCAGACATCACACGGGCATCATAAACTCCAGTATGCATCCAATAACCTCCTGCAACCTGACCCCTCAACCCCATCTCTCCTCTCCCCTCCTCCCCCCGCTCCCCTCCCCCTCCCCCTTCCGCCACGTCCTACCTCCTCTCTCTTTTCCCAATGAGTTGAGCATCCGTAACCCGTGTTGTTTACATCGTGGAATCAAACTAATGGGTTCGAACCCTGCGCAAGTCAAAACCAATAACTTTAAAATGTATACTTGTCGCTTCCTAGCCAAGCGCTCGGCTTTAATAGGATTGGGCAAGGGCTTGTTGGTTCAGTTTCAGGATAATGTGACTGGGTGGGATATCAGGTCATGGTGCCACTGAGTGGCCTGGTCCCTTAGTGGGGCAGCACTATAAATGTGCCATGGGTGTGCACAATGACAAGTCGGTAACCGTCCTGATATGACCTGATGTTGCCAGGATGTAAAACTCCAATAACCAACAAGCCTACTTTTCCCCTTTGAAATACCGCCCCCCCCTCCCCCCGCTCAGCTCGCCCTCATCCTCTGAGCAGCTCAGTGAGTTAATACAGTCGCGATATGTGTCTGCATTCTATGCTCAGATGTGTGCAATCATATCACATGACCAAAGATTGCCGAGGTGGAGGAATGAGGGAATGGGGCTTGGAGGGATTGAGTGGTGGAGGGATTGAGGGGGGTGGTGGTAGAGGATGGGGTGCGGATGGGGGATGGGGGACGGAGGGGATGGGGGATGGGGGATGGGGGATGGGGGATGGGGGATGGGGGATGGGGGATGGGCGATGGGGGATGGGGGGATGGGGATGGGCGATGGGGGGATGGGAGGGGATGGGGGATGGGGGATGGGGGATGGGATGGGCGATGGGGGATGGGGATGGGGATGGGGGTTGGGGGATGGGGGATGGGGGATGGGGGAGGGGGGATGGAGGATGGGGCGATGGGGGATGGGGGATGGGCGATGGGGATGGGGGATGAGTGGGATGGGGGATGGGGGATGGAGGATGGGGGATGGGCGATGGGCGATGGGGGATGGGGATGGGCGATGGGGGATGGGCGAATGGGGGAGGGGCGATGGGCGGATGGGCGGATGGGAGGGGGGATGGGCGATGGGGAAGGGGGATGGGCGGATGGCGGATGGGGGATGGGGGGATGGAGGGATGGAGGAAGGGGGATGGGGGATGATGGGGGACGGGGGACGGGAGGATGGGGGGGAGGGGGGATGGAGGAGGGAGATGGAGGATGGAGGAGGGGGGATGGGCGAATGGGCGATGGCCGATGGGGGATGGGGGTGATGGGGGATGGGGGATGGCGGATGGGGGATGGAGGATGGGGGATGGGGGATGGGGGATGGGGGATGGGGGATGGGCGATGGGGGATGGAGGATGGGGGATGGGGGATGGGGGATGGGGGATGGGGAATGAGGAATGGGGATGGGGGATGGAGGATGGGGGGGATGTTGGATGGGGATCAGGAGAGGAGGTGGGGAATGTAGGATCGGGATGGGGGACAGGGGACAGGGGACAGGGGGTGGGGGTGTGGGATGGGGGATGGGGATTCGGGATGGGGGATTTGGTTGAGGGTGGAGGGAGAAGAGAGTTCTTGTAATAAATCAAAATTGTTAATTAGCTAACTGCCTGGCCTACCAAGGAACTACGAGATGTTTGTTTGTTGGGGTTTCATAACCTAGCAATACCTAAGGTGATATCAGGTTGGGTACTGACTGGCTTGTGACAGGGCGCAATTGAACCTATTCCTGCTGAAAGCGAATGTTTATGTGCTTGGCAAAGTTAGTGTTGCATTTTTCAATTAAAACAGATCCGCAGGAAGCCATTTAAAAAAGAAAAGGCTACCTCAAACTAAATTAACGCAGATTGTTTGTTTGTTGTTGCTTTACATTCGAGCAACATCTAAGGTCATATCAGGACGGGTACCGACTTGTATTAGTGCGCACTCATGGCAACTCAATAGTGCTGCCCCACTGGGTGACCAGACCACAACCAGCACCATTACCTGATATCCTACTCAGTAACATTATCCTGATACTGATCCAACCAGTCCTTGCCCTCTCCTAATAATGCCAAGGGCCAGGCTAGGAAGCAACAAGTATACATTTTTCAGATATCGGTTTGACTCGACCATGGTTTGAACCCACAAACTAATGGGTTCGGAACCCCCAATATCCCAAAGCAGGAGATGGATGCTCAACTCATTCGGCCATCCCGTCTGTTAAATTAAAGTAGATTATAAGAATTAATGTAATGTGTTTAGCTAAAACAAGATACACAAAAAAGCAGAAATTCAAACCTATTGGACAATTCAATTATACATTTGGATACCGTTGCCTATCTAATATCAAAGACCCTATAATACTAAGACGGCTCACTCCCTATCTCTCCCATGGTAATGTAAATTTTGCAGTGCCACCTTGTGGTGGGTTTGATCAGCCCAGCTGCTGGTTGGTGTTTCACATGTAAACACATACAATTATATTATACATGAGATAGGTAAGTATGAATACACATCAATATGAAATTGCTATGAACAAATACACATCATCATCAGCATCATCATCAGCATCGCCATCATCACACATCTTTCACATTCATATATACATTTATACATATAATATAGAACCTGTTTAACCAAGAGAACAGCCAGCGCACCAAGTGGTGGTTTTTTTTTGTTTTTTTTTATTTATTTTTTATTGAGGCTGTATTTATACTGTCCATAGCATATAAGCCCGGATACCCAGGCTTGTTTTCAATGCTGGCCAGCTGTAGTGTTGGTGTTATCTTACCACACAGTAGCCGCTGATAAGGTATTTGATTGCCTGTATTTCAGTAGCAGATAGATAGTTGGTTGGTCTGGTTAGTACTATAGTAGTCTATGTTAATTTTTTTGGATTTTCTTGGCATATATGTGCTTTATTTTTTCTACTCTTATTTCTAGACTAGCCTACTCCTATTTACATATCATAGGCTTGTACGCAGCTGTGAGGTGTGTTATCTGGGTGCTTTTGGTATGGTTACCTTCCATTGGGCGTCTCGCTGGTGGGCCGTGACATGTATCACCTGCCCCTTTGCGGTGCAGCTTAGTTGGGGGTTCCTAGCCTTATTTTGCACAGATATTTGTATGTTTTTAGGTCGGGAATTTGTCGTTCCTTTACTGTTTGGGCATTCCACACCTTGGCAGCCATTTCTAGCGTGCTTCTCTCGTGAGCTTTTATTTGGCTTCTGGTCTGCTTTAGTAGTGGCGCATTATTTGCTCTAGTTGCCCTTTGTGGTTTTGTTAGGAGTTTTTTGTCTTGACTATAGCTGTATGCTAATGTTTTCAGATGAATTATTCTCCTATTTTCTAGCAATTTTACTTTGGTTCTTTTGTGTATGTCATAGGTGGGGTGCAGCTTGTCTACTCTGAGGCAGATTTTCAGGGCTCTGTTCTGTAGTGTTTGCAGTTTTTTTTAGAAGTTCTTTCTTTGCACCCATGTAGTTTACATCTCCATAGTCAAAATAGGGTAGCACCATGCCCTTGAAGATTTTTATTGACATTTCTTGTGTCATGTAGTCTCTTAGCCTTGCAAATAGCCACAGTTTGTGGTTTACCTTTTGGACAATTTTGTTTATACATAGGTTGTAGTTTAGTTGGCTGTCCAACTCAAGGCCTAGGTATTTGTAATGGTCTACATTTTCTAGTGTTTGGCTTCCTAGCTTACAGTGTAGTTTTCTTTCTTGCATTTGTTTATGCGAGAAGAGAACTGTTTTTGACTTGCTTGTGTTGATGGTTATTTTGTTGGACTCACACCACTCATCCAGTTTTAGTAGGAGCTTGTTTAGTTTAGTTATTACCTCCTCTTCTGTGGTGCCGTTTGCATATATGACTGTGTTATCTGCATATAGTTGGAGGCATTCAGTTTGTAACCATTTTTCAGGATCGTTTATGTAGATTATAAAGAGCAGTGGCCCTAGCACTGACCCTTGGGGTACACCACATGTGACAGGTTGGTTGTCTGATAGTGTATTGTTTATTTTTGTTCTCTGTTGCCTGTCTTTCAGGTAGCATTTTTATCCAGTCCATAGTGTTGGATTTTATGCCCATGGATTCTAGTTTTTCCAATAGTATGTTATGGTCTACTGTATCGAATGCTTTGCTGAAGTCAATGAAGGCTGCTCCAACTAATTGTTTTTGGTTCATTGACGCCAATATGTCATTTGTTAGGTTAGCTATTGTTTTAGATGTGGAGTGCAGTTTCCTGAAACCTCCTTGTCTTTCGTTTAGTATATTGTTTTTTCCAGGTGTTCATTTATGTGTCTATGTAGCACTTTTTCAATGAGCTTGCCTGGGGTTTGAAGAATCGATATTGGCCTGTAGTTTCCCATGTTTTGTTTGTCTCCACTTTTGTGGATAGGGGTAATGGTTGCCATTTTCCAGGCTGAGATAAAATGCCCCTGTTCAAAGGAGATGTTGAATAGTTCGACTATAGTGGCTGGGATGGCTTGGAGTGCCTCTTTCAGCATTTTGGTTGGTATTTTGTCTATTCCACTTGGTTTATTTGTGTCTATGTCATTTATTAGTTTTTTTACTTCTATTATATCTGTTTTGCAGGTGGGGATTTCATTCTGCACAGTTCCTGATCTATTTTCCCACCTTTTTTTAAATTTTTCTGACAGCGTTTGTCCTATTGTGGCAAAGTGTGTGTTCAGTTTGTTTGCTGCATCTTTGTCTGAGAGTATTGTCCCTTCGTTATCTTGGAAGGTTGTGTGCTCTTCTTTGTTATTTTTGGGGAATAATAGGTCTACATTCTTCCAGAATCTGTTTGTATTGCTTCCCCAGTCTCTGTTCTGCTTTATTATGTATTTCTTTTTTGCTGTTCTCACAGCTTTGAGAGAGTGGTTTCTGGCAATATGGTAGGCCAGTTTGTCTTCTATAGTTTCTGTGAGCTTTGCTTTATTACCCAGTTTACTTTTGGCTATGATGAGCGTTAGCAGGTCATTGTCTACCCAGGGGTCCTGGTTTTTTTTGTATTTTTATTTTCTTAATGGGGCACATCTCGTCAGCTGATTTTCTTATTTCTGCGATGATGTTGCCCCAATAGATATTAACATCATCTCTGTTTTGTGTGATGTTGTTTATGTTTTGGTGCAGATGATTTTTTAATGCATCTTCTGAGTAGTTTTTTAGGGACCTGCCCATCTTATACTCATAGTGATTTGTGCTTTTTTAGTTTTTTCCTTGTTACATATATTAGCTCATGATCACTTATACCCCAGCTCCTGGTGCCCCATTTAGTGGCGTGGTTTGAGTTGGTTAGTATTAGGTCAATTGTGGTGCTATTTTTACTGAGCCTTGTTTTTTCAGTGATAAGCTGTTGTAGGCCTAAGATTTTGATTGTGGTTTGCAGCATTAGTTTGTTTTTATCATTGCTGTTGTAATTTACATTAAAGTCTCCTAGTATGAAGATTTCTGCCTTTGTCAGTTTTTTTATGGTGTTTATGCTCTTCTCTAGGGCTTCAATGAAGAGTTCAATTTCCCCTGATGGAGGTCTGTAGAGGCTTGCTATGGCTATATTTGCTTGCTTTTCATTTTTATTAGGCACCATAGTAGTTCTATGTGTTCATTTGATAAGTTAGCTGTTATTAGTGCTTCAGGATCTAGAATTTTGGTGTCTTTGCAGTAAAGGGCAACACCTCCACCCTTTTTTGTTTGGTTTAGTGTGTTATTTTGCTGCCTATCATTGCGTAAAAGCCTATATCCATCTATGTTGAGGGTGTTGTTTTTGTGGTTGTCAGTGAACCATGTTTCTGACAGTGCCAGTATGTCGAGATTTTCTCTTTTTAGGTGTATTTTTATTGTGTCGATTTTGTTGGATGTACTCTGGCAGTTTAGGTGGGCAAAGTGTGTGCCCCTCCCCAGCTTGCATTCAATTTCTTCTACCATATATATTTGTGCTTTTCGGTGAGTGGTTGCTTGATTTCGCGAATTTTACTTTTTAGTTTTAGTTAGATTGAGTTTGTGTGTGTGTGTGGGGGGGGGGGGTGCTGGTGCATGCAGCACACGCATCTCCCTCTGGTGGGTAGTTGTGTAAGTCACTGCACTTATTACCTGTTTTGTGTGGAGGATGGCATATTTTTAGTAAAGCGTGTTAGTGAGATAGTAAATTTGTGATATTCATGGTTTGGAGCCCTGGTTCCTTTCCCAGTTCTCCCCGATCTGAACATTTGTATAGTTTTGTTTATTCCTTATTTATATTTTTCCTTTTTCTTTGTTGGCATTTGTCAGGGTTTCCTTGACTTTTTGGAGGATGTCCCCCATTTTATTTTTGTAACCTGGTTTTATCGTTTCTCCTTCACTGGCGCTGTCCAGGTACCTTCCTGAGTCCCAGTATGGGCACTTTGTGCATTCCCTGAATGCATTTCCAGGGGCATTTATTAGCTTTTCTTTTAGCTCTATGTTTTGTGTGAATTTTGCATGGACGATATCCTCCAGCACTTTTTCATTTGTTTTGCACCATTCTGGTGATCTCCATATTTTTTTGGCCATTCCTTTTATTGTGTACGGGTTGTCCGAGTTTTCGATCATTCTCATTATGTCATGTTTATCGTGATATTTGGCCATTATTGAGCAGTAGTATTGCTCGGCCGAGGTGTACTTTTTCCCATCCTTTCCTGTGACTTCGCATTTGTACAGGTTACTAAAGGGGGAGTTGTGGCCTTGGAATGACACTCCCCAGGGGTGTTCCCTTGTTGCACCCTTTTCTGGTGTGATCTCTTGAATCTCAATCTCTCCAAACTCCTTGGGTGTGTAGGTTTTCCCATTTATTTCTATGTTACACCCTTTCATTTTGATCGATTTTATTTTGTCACTTTTGGTCTCGAGTGCAAGTGTGTACATTTGTTGTACTGTTTTTTCACTCAGCATTTCCGTTTCTGTACTTACTGGTCTTATTGTGACTTTGTTGTAGTCTTTTTTTGCCTGGAGTGTTTTTTTCTTCTGGAAGAGTTCTTTTTTTTGCGACTCTTTCTCCAGCTGGATTTTTATACTCCTCGGCCTGGTTTGGACTTTCTCTGTGGCCTGGATTTCTTGTTCTTTTGTTTCCCCACCTTGGCTTTTTTTTTTCAGCCTGCTCAGTATTGCCAGGGTGTTTTTTTGGTGTTGTTTCTTTTTTGGGTTTTTTTCCTAGACGGAAGGCCTTAGTCACTACTGTCCAGCCAAAGTCACAGTCCGCTTCTTTTAGCATGTCAGTGATTGTTTCCTGAATGCTTTCATTTTCTTTTTCGGGAATGCCGTGGACTATGACACTGAGTTTTTTTTCCCCAGTTTTTGGTTTGATTGCCTGAGTTTGGATCGCTTCCGTTTGAGGCTTCTTTTTATCCGTGGGCATTGTCCTGGTGTTGGCATTTTTGCTTACATTTTCATTGGTCTGTTTTTTCTGGGTTTTTTCGTATTCTGCCTTGTACCATGCGCATTCTATCTGTAGCGTGTCATATGCTACTTGTAACGCTTCTAGTTTGGTTTTGCAGTCATTTCCCTTAGTTTTATTGTTTCTGTAGACAATTTCCGTGTTGTTTGTGCCATTATTTTCGTCCACACATTTTTTGTTTGCCTTTTCCAGTTCCTCCTTTACTGTTTGAATTACCAGCTTTACTATGTCTTCCTTGACTAGTTG
>CM059200.1:12767859-12898844 GCA_030323885.1 Branchipolynoe longqiensis
GGAGGGAAGGGTAGGGGTAGGAGTGGGGTGAGGGTTGAAGGGAAGGGTAGGGGTAGGAGTGGGGTGAGGGTTGAAGGGAAGGGTGGGGGTAAGAGTGGGCTGAGGGGGGAAGGGAAGGGTGGGAGTAGGAGTGGGGTGAGGGGTGGAGGGAAGGGTAGGGTATGAGTGTGGTGAGGGGTGAAGGGAAGGGTGGGAGTCGGAGTGGGGTGAGGGGTGGAGGGAAGGGTGGGAGTCGGAGTGGGGTGAGGGTAGGGGTAGCAGTTCGGTGTGAGGTGTGGTGGGTGGGAAATAATGATTCTAATAGTCACACCTTGATCAGATATACTCTCAGCCTTAATTAAGCCTAAATAACTCAATCAAATAGTTCCAATTATACATAATAGGATATTCTCAGTGCTGGGTAAGCCTAAATAACCCTATAAAATAGATAGTTCCAGTTGCCTTGATTAACCCTAAATAACTCCAGAAAATGAAGAGTTTCAGGAGCATGCATATGAGGCTTATACAAAATTTACACAATGACACGCGGCAAAGTTAGCTCTTTATTGAGGAAACCTACCACTGTGGCGCCACAAGTCGCTATGGAATGCACACCGTACATATTGCTGGAACATGGTAACAGTACTACTCAGCAGCAACTTACATTATTTACGCTTCCATAGTGAATTGTGTATATATATGTGATACGCATGTGTTAGACTTGTGATATGCAATTTAATATAGCAGTCTAAATAGTGTAAGATGTAGCTTATGACCAATGCCATATTCCAGCGATATATAACTTGTGTATTCCAAAGCGATTGTGGTGCCGCTTTCTTCACTAAAGACATACCTCTAACTCTGACACCTGTCATAGTGTAACTTTTTATAAGCCATGTATGTGTGTTCCTGGTTGAGCAACTATGACATGTGGGACTCAGTGAGGCATATTACACACACACAATGAAGCTCACTGCAACACACCCACACACCCACGCACCCACGCACCCACACACCCACGCAACCACACACTCATACACCCACACACTCACACACCCACACACTCACACACCCTCAACACAACCACACACCCACACACCCACACAACTACACACCCACACAACCACACACTCATACACCCACACACTCACACACCCACACAACAACACACCCACACAACCACACACCCACACAACCACACACTCATACACCCACACACTCACACACCCACACACTCACACACCCACAACACACCCACACAAACACAACCACACACCCACCCACCCACACACCCACACAACCACACACCCACACAACCACACACTCATACACCCACACACTCACACACCCACACAACAACACACCCGCACAACCACACACCCACACACCCACACAACCACACACATAGACACCCACACACACACACACTCCCACACACACACACTCCCACACACATTACCTACAATGCATTGATAGTTCACAGACCATTTCCAGCCTCCATCATGCCAGACAATACCCAGTGCCATGATGGATTTAGTAAAGCTCCCCCCCCGCCTCCCTACCACCCTCCTCCCATCTCCACCCAACCCACCACACCCGACAACCCCCACACCACCCCACCCACCACCCCCAACCCACCACCTCTCCCCTCACTCCTGGCCTTTCTCCCCTCACACACACGGTCTGAACCCCTCATACATTAACATGACGTTGCCTATTCTATAGCCTGCTCTATCCTCTATTATCGCCCAACCCCTCTGTCACCTATCCCATCGCATCCATTCTCCCCCTATTATCAACCAGTGCACCTGCTACCTACAATATCACCTCCTGTCCTTCCCCTATTATCACCCAGTGTTCCACCGCCTATCCCATCGCATCCACCCCCCCCCCCATTATCACCCAGTGCAATTGCTACCTACAATATCACCTTCTGTCCTTCCGCTATTATCGCCCAGTGTTCCACCGCCTAGCTCACCGTCTACTGCTCCCCATTCCCATTCTCATGCATGGCTCTTGTATCTAACCAATCAGTTCCTCTCTTCCCCATTACTGTGTCTCACATAATTTCACGGCCATATCTCTCGCCTACTGTCTCTCTCCCATTATCACTCACCACTCCACTATCCCCACCACCCTGCAGCCTAGATTGCCAACTCCTATCTTCCCCATTATCTTGTTCCACTTCACCACCTAACCTACTGCCTCCACAACTCCCCCATCACTCTGCTGCATACATATCTCCTCGTTTCTTCCATGGCCATTATCGCCCATCAGTTCACTGCCTCACCTCCTTTATCTCCCATTATCGCCCAAGTCTCCGCTACCTACAATATCGCCTCGTTTCGTCCCCTATTATCGCAAATTGATGAGACACCTAATGAATTGGCTTATGTATCCCCCCATTCCTGTCAACAACTGCCTCCTAATTCCCCTATTATCGCCCATTTGTCCACTATTATATCGTATGTAGCTACATCACCGCCCACAGCTGCCCTAGTTTTGTCTGCCCTACTGCCTACTAGCTCCCCCATTATTGCCCCTTGTTCCACTAACTCTCGTATTATAACACCTATCTAGCTGCATTATCGCCCACAGTTGCGCTACTGTGGCCTGCCCTACTGCCTCCTCAATTCTCAGTATTGCGTGTTGTTTTTCACTACCACCTCCTGTCTAACGACATTATCGCCTACAGCTCTGTGGTCTAATCTACCGCATCCACTCTCTCCATTGATTATCGCCCACCAGTGCCTACGCTATCAATGTCCTCTCGCTCTCCCCTGTTATTGCTCAGCACTCCACTGTTTGTTCAATAGTTGCTGATGGCGTTTTTACCAGAATCGCCTGAATCTGGTTGTGAAAGGACTCTTTCAGTTTCATGCCATCTCTGTTGTGGAGCAACTGCTACCCACTAAAATATGCTCATCCATGATGATAACTGGTTGCACTCCTCCGCACTGACCTCTTAGGCAAGGGACCACATAGACAGGTAACCCTGGATAGGGTGATTGCATCAGGGACCCTAGGTAGTGAAATTGTTTGCATGAATACTGTCTTTGCATGAGGGAGCCAAGGGTAGGATGTTGGCCATGGAATTGGCCAGGGCCCGTATGCATAATGCGGTCTTAGCTTACACTTGGTGTGTTTGCGCTAACACCGCTCCTTGCACACTGAGTTTTGGCTGCTAACCTAGAAATCCCCACCAAAGCCAATTTTGGCTCGCTAACACTGTGTCATGCATACGACCCCAGAAGTGTGTGTTTGAATCATGTCCTAGGTGCAATCGTCCCTCCCATCTGCAAACTTTGCTCCACTTTGCTATGTGCTGTGAAAAGGATGCTGTACAAGCTACGCAATAACTGTGAATTATGCTGCGTTCATACGGTCCTCGTGAATATGGTGAACTTCCCACTTACTGCCGGTGAACACGACCATGTAAACTGAGAGCATTCATTTGGCAATTCACGGTAAACACATTTTATATTGGGTGATAATAGAGGCATTGTCGATGGCCATGAGCAATCTTCATACAGAAAAAGTGAAATATCTCTAAAACCACACCACCTAGAAACAAATTGCTTGGTACAGATATAGAAAACAACTTTACCGAAAAGATTATATCAAATTTATAAGGTTAGGGTTCTTGATTTCTATTCATTTTGAATAGAACCAGAGAGCGTGTATATAAACAGATGAGAGGGACAACTCTCGCGAAAAACGGTAACACAGGCTACAGTGGCGTTCCTGGCGGTTAGTGTTGAACAAGCCTTGAGTTTGCCGGTACGCTCAGTGCAAAACATTTGTTTTTATTCAAAATTAATAGAAATCCAGAACCCTAACCTTATAAATTCAATATAATCTTGTTGGTAAACATGTTTTCTATATGTGTACTAAGCGGCTTGTTTCTATTTGGTGTAGTTTTAGAGATATTTCACTTTTTCTGTAGGAAGATTGCACACGACCATTGACAATGCCTTGAGTTTGCCGTACGCGTAGTGAAAAACGTCAGTTTTATTCCAAATTAATAGAAATCCAGAACCCTAACCATATCAATTTAATATAATCTTGTTGGTAAACATGTTTTCTATGTGTATTCCAATCAGTTTGTTTCTAGGTGTTGTAGTTTTAGAGATATTTCACTTTTTCTGGATGAAGATTGCACACGACCATTGACAATGCCTTGAGTTTGACAGCTGTGTCATATACTGTTCAACAACCACCACTTGGAGCGCCACAGTCGGCAGATGTTACATGCTCTAGTATGGGAGTTGTCCCTCTCATCTGTTTATATACACGCTCTCTGATAGAACTAATGTTTTGCACCGTGTGTACCGTGGAAACTGGCGGATGGTGGAAACTGCGACACCGCCATTTCTTCACAAGTGGTGAATACCGAGCCGCTTAAAAAATCTTCAGTTCACAGGTGGTGTTCACCAGTTGTGAAGTCACTTGAACGCAATTCACAGGTTGTGAGGTGGGAAACTCCATATTCACCACTTCATATGAAGGGAGCATTATACCCTGGGTATGTATGTGTAAGCACATTGCATGTATGTGTGTAATCGTAATCAGTAAAACAACATATGGACATAAATCATTTCAAAGACGTGCAATTTCATGGAGACAAGTGTAGTACAGTACAACCCCGTTAAACACTGTGTATGTATATACAGTACAACCCCGTTAAACCAAGCTTGGTTGAACCAAATGATCGGTTAATCCAAACTTTTTTCCACAAAATACTACCATTTATCATATAACAAAAGTTGGTTAAACCAAAGTTGGTTAATCTAAATTATCGGTTAACTCAAACAAAATTGTCAGACCCCAGGCCACTTCCGCTATGGTTAAACCAAACTTTAATATGGTTATAAGGTCAATTATATGATGTAATATGTAGTAATTTGCCGGGCTGCTGAAAATAGTTTGGATTAACCGATCATTTGGTTTAACTGAGCTTGGTTTAATGGGGTTAAACTGTATATACATAACAAACATTAATCAGTGTCCACATACATTGTATATTACATGTGAAATACGTGCTTACTCAAAGTCAAAGTCAAAGCCCCAGCTCGGTTAAACCAATGATCGGTTAATCCAAACAAATGTGTAGGGCCCCTTCAAGTTTGGTTTAACGGGGATATACTGTAGTCTGCACTAAACTCTCAGGCAAGGAGCCACATACATAGGTAGGAAGGCATAGGGTACTTTTGATAGAATAGCCATTCATGTATGTGTATACCCTAGGCTCATTCACTGTCTGAAACTTGATAAAACATAGTTCGTTTCCACATTGTGATATCACAAAAGGTATTAAAGGTAGGCTTGTATGATTTTCTGCTAAAGTGAAAATTAGAAAATTTACAAATAATTAATGCCAAGAAAAAATAAAATAAAATTAACATAGACTACTAACCAGACCAACCAACTACCTATCTGCTAGTGAAATGCAGGCAATCACATACCTTATCAGCAGCTACTATGTGATAAGATAACACCAACACAAGAGCTGGCTAGCATTGAAAACAAGCCTGAATACCCAGGTGTATATGATATGGACAGTATAAATAGAGCCTCAATGCAAAATTATAAAAAGTTGTTTAAATGAAAAAAAAGAAAGATTCTCCTATGATATCTTGTTTGCTGAAATATGAATAAATCAATTCTTGTTTGAATTTGTTGTGTTTGTTAGTATGATGTTCTGGGTGTGTGTTTGATTTCCATGTTACACATATGATATTAACATATTTCTCAATTTGCATAAGACTAAATTCATGAAGTGAAATAGCTTTTTTTTTCAATGCTGACATATATGCACAACATGTAAACCTTCACATGAATATGGATTCTGCTATTATTTGGAAGGTTTTCACTTTTGATTTCCATGTCTCACTTGTGTGGGCAGTTTCAAAGAATGACTCACCACCACCTTCCGGGATGTAATCTAAAACTGTGTTATGCTGTGTTTAATGCCCAATCACAGCTTATGGCCCTGTCACACTACGACGTAATGATGTCAGTGTAGCGAGAACGTGAAGAGCGTTGAACTTCTCGGCGTAGTATGCAAATTTGGGCACAAGTTGAACGTGGATGCAGCGTAGTGGACGAGAGCGTAACGTCGGTAATGCGTAGTGATACCGTCATTCAATGAGAGAGGTCAACGTCACTATGCTCACGGAACGTTATGAACGTTATTCCATCGCCAGAAGAACGTTACGTGACGTTAGATATGTCATGAGACGTTGAACGTACGTTGAATGCATGTTCTCCTGACGTTCTCCTGACTTTCTCCTGATGTTCTCCTGACGTTCTCCTGACGTTCCCATTACGCCACATGGCCATTTGCACTCGGTTTAATGTGGGTCAACGTAGTGGAACGTAGTTGAACGTAGTGAGCAGCGTTGGAAAGACGTCCGTTTAACGTGATTGACGTTCACTGAACGTGAACAGAACGTATGGCGAACGTAAACCCTTACGTTCGAGCTACATCGAAAGTTTTGAACATGTCCAAAACCTTGACGTAACTCAACGTAACACGACGTAATGTGACATAGCTCCACGTCATTCTAACGTCATTCTGACGTCATCATGACGTCATCATGACGTAACGCAACGTAATGACGAAAAATGACCACGTTAGGCTCACGTTGCCTCGTTACGTCGTAGTGTGACAGGGGTATTACCGGACTGGGGTACCGGAGACTGTCCGGTGAAATACGGCAATGTCCGGTACATGTCCGGTACAAGTTTTGAACATGCACAAAACTTCGACCAGACACCGTCAGACTGACCTGTCCGGTTGGTGTCTGGTATGTCCGGTACCCAGCCATACATGTCTGGTACCCATCCGTTGGTGTCCGGTCGGTGTCCGATTTGTCTGTTTTGTCTGGTACATGTCTGGTACCCATGCGTTACGTGTCCGGTTCTCGTCCGATTCTTGTCTGGTACATGTACGGTCACAGAAGGGGGCGGTCCACCGGGCGCCCCACCCCCCACCCCTCTGATTGGCTTGCTGGAACCTGTGACTGTAGACACACAACAGTTGTCCGCGCAGTCAGTGTTGCCACCATGTGGTGGTGACGCTCATATACGGACTACTACATATATATTAGTCAGTGCCTGTAGAACTGTGGAGGGAGCGGAAAGTAGCTCGGGTGGTAGAGTGTCCACCTCTGACTTATAAAATTGACACTTGTCACTTCCTAGGCATCGCGCTCAGCATTAATATGATAGGGCAAGGACTGGCTAGGTCAGTGTCAGGATAATGTGACTGAGTGGGACAGCACTATAAGGTCACCATGACTGTACACTATCACAAGTCGGTACCCGTCCTGATATGCCCTTAGATGTTGCCAGGACATAAAACTCCAACAAGGATCCAAGAAACGCCTGGTGCACACAGGGCCAGGGCAGTTTAAACCTGTAGCGGAGTGTATCAGACAATATTGGTTGGTGAGTGTCATGCCGGCATATTGTGGTTTTCCCATGCCAGCAACATAGTGCAGTTCATCGTCACATATTGCTGAGCGCTATCACACCTTCGCCATACAGCATGATGCACTCTGAACTGATACCCACATCATTTGTTTTGGTCACTTGGATCAGAGGGCGGGTTGGTGTTGTAAATCGTCTATAAGACCTTTTCCACAGAGCAAGCCAAACAGTGAGCTGATACAGACAATGGTAGTTCTTGTCACTGCCACCAGGGGGCTGGTTGGTGGTGGCTCCTACCGACAACAGTTGTTGTTGTCCTTGCCATCAGAAGGCAAGTTGATAGTGGAATTACTAGAAATTCCGCGTGAGTGCGTTCTGTCAAAAGTCGGTCCCGCTATGACCTTACTGGTTGCTAGGATGCAAAACTCCAACAACCAACCAACATACGCACAGCCACAGCTACACACCCCACCCCAGCCGCGCTCTCCCATCCGTATGTAAAATAAGTGCTATTATGTGATGTGTTATTCGTATACCAAGCCAGGTGAGCTTATCTGCTTATATGTATATGGGTTATTCTATACAACTGGGCACTACATATTTGGTTTCTACATTACAATGCTGATAATTTGTTCTTTCTTTTATTGATTGCAAGTCAAATAATTATTGTATCATATGTGTATTAAATATCTTAGCAATAGTACATTTATTGAAGCTATCCCAAGAAAGAAAGAAAAAGTTTACTTATATGAGTTTGTGCTAATGTGAAAAAGTGAAAATTTACACATTTACACTATGCATGTAGCCAACCTTTTTTTCAACCTTTTTCTTGTAAGTGATAACCTCGTCTGCTTAACAGTAATCAATCAACTCTTGTTTGACTATGTTGTATATGTTAAACTGAGGTTCTGGATGTGTCTTTGATTTTCATGTTAAACAAGTGATATTAATGTATTGCTCAATTTGTATAAGATCTACTTCAAAAAGTGAAATTCATTTTGTTCAATTCTGACATATGCACAAAATGCAAACCTTCATAGGATATTGGAGTAGGCTATTATTTGGAAGGTGGTTTGCTATTATTTGGAAGGTTCTCACTTTTGGTCGCCATGTCACATTTTTGTGCCCAGTTTTAGAGAATGACCTATATGTATTGTTGGGGTATAGGTAAGTTTCATGTGGATGACATAGTGAGTCCTGGCAGGCTGAGTGCAGTGACACTCAGGATCTGGCCCTTCTCCCTGAGTAGGGGTCAACACAATCCAGTAGGGCTCAACACAATCAGGCTGTGAGGAGCAGCTGGGTCAAGGTTGCTTGTGGCCAGGCATCCACTGGTGGTGGGCAGACTACAAGTTGCCATGGGGACTGGAAATGCTGGCCTTGTATTGGGTGACAGGGGTGGTGTGATACCCCACCAGGGAACCTATGTACTATAAAAATAAAGATAGAAGGCTTGCCTTCCCTTACTCTCTTCACTCTTACTTTCTCTTTCTTTGTGTCTGTATCGTATTTCCTTACAGCCTACTTGCACAGCCACATATCTGTGTACCAACTGTACACATAGTTCCACCCCACGCCCAACCAGCCCCCCCCTCTACCCCCCCACCCCCACCCCACACACACTCTCCAGTCTGAGAAACCTCACAGCGCCTGGCACCACCCACCACTCCCTACCTCTCACACTGGCTTCCTCTGTGCATGTGTCGATGACCACATCCGGGTAGCTCGACCCGAGGTCACGTTGGCAATGCCCCCCCCCCACCCACCCACACAACCCCCATCATGGCACTCGCCACTGCCCTGGGTCTGAGTGGGTCCAGACCATGCTCTGACAAATCTCGAAAGGTCGCCCACCCCCCAACCCAACCCCCCAGCGTTTCTTGTTTGGCTTTGTTTTACTTTGTTTGGTTTTATTCTACTTTGTTTGGTTTTATTTTACTTTGTTTGGTTTGATGTTACTTTGTTTGGTTTTATTATACCTTGTTTGGTTTTATTTTACTTTTTTGTTTGGCTTTATTTACTTTTTTTGTTTGATTTATCATTTGGACTTATAGCTGGTTTTTTTTCTTGTTTTCTTTTTGCCTTTCTTTAAATGTGTTTGGTTTTATCTGACCCTTTTTGTTTGGTTCTATTTTACCTGTTTTGTTTGGCTTGATTAATTGTTTTGCTTTGCTTTATTTTACTCTATTTGTTTCACTTTATTTCACTTTTGTTCTGCTTGGTTTTACTTAACAATTATTTTTTCATTTTTGTTGTAGCTTTTCATTTTCTTCCTCTCCTTCTTCGTGGATAATATATTGCTAGATGATGGATCGTCGGGAAATAGACAGCGCCAGGTCAGAAATAGCACATGGCTGCCAGCTCCAGGCTCTGCTCATTTTCCTAAAGCCCCTAATGGGGAAGCAGGGGGAGTGGTTAGAGTGTCTCATTTGTTCCTAGGTCAAACTGCTAATCTGAAGGTCGGTGGGGAGATCAGGGTCTCCAAACCCATGAGTTTCTGGGTTTGAACCCTGGTCGAGTCAAACCAATGACTTAAAAATTGATACTTGTCACTTCCTAGCCTGGCGGTTGGCATTATTAGAATATGGAAAGGACTGGTTGGCTCAGTGCCTGAGTGGGATATCAGGTCATGATCATGGTGGCTGATTTCCCAGTGGGGCAGCACTATAAAGTCGCCATGAGTGTGCACTGTCACAAGTTGGTACCCGTCCTGATTTGACCGTCGATGTTTGCTAGGACATAACACAACAACAAACGAAGGTCGGTGGTTCGATTCCCCATGCCATCACCTCTGCCAATTTGCATTTCCACCGCTGTCTATAACTTACAGCGTCATCAAAGGCCAGTTGCTATCATACCATGTCTACTTTGTGTGCGACATTAAACATACCTTGGGTCAGTAACTGTAGAACTTCTACACATATTCTTTATATATATATATATACTGTCTACTTCTAAAATCACTTGTTGGGCTCAGTATCTGAAATATCACACAAGAAGACACAATATTGTACTCACATGGTTTAATCCAAAACTAATACCCCTGTCACACTACGGCGTAATGAGCCAACGTGAGCCTAACGTGGTCATTTTTCGTCATTACGTTGGGTTACGTCATGATGACATCAGAATGACGTTAGAATGATGTCGAGCTACGTCACATTACGTCGTGCTACGTCGAGTTACGTCGAGGTTTTGGACATGTTCAAAAATGTTGACGTAGCTTGAACGTAAGGGTTTATGTTCACCGTACGTTCTGTTCACGTTCAGTGAACGTCAATGACATTAAACGGACATTTTTCCAATGCTGCTCACTACGTTCAACTACGTTCCACTACGTTAACCCACATTAAACCGAGTGCAAATGCCCACGTGGTGTAATGGGAACGTCAGGAGAACGTCAGGAGAACATCAGAAGAACGTCAGGAGAATGTGCATTCAACATACATTCAACGTCTCATGATGTAGGTAACGTCACGTAACGTTCTTCTGGCAATGGAATAACGTTCCGTGAGCGTAATGACGTTGTCCTCTCTCGTTGAATGACGGTATTACTACGCTTTACCGATGTTACGCTCTCATCCACTACGCTGCATCCACGTTCAACTTGTGCTAAAATTTGCATACTACGCCCAGAAGTTCAACGTTCTTCACGTTCTCCTTACGCTGACGTCATTACGTCGTAGTGTGACAGGGCCATAAAGTTGACACAAGCACATGTTATACACAGATCTGGACTGGCCGGTGGTCGTGGGGAGAGAGAGTGCGCATCTGACCTGCACCGCTATTTATAGTGGGTCATTAGTCACATGACCTAGCTTTCTTGTACCTGGCACCCATTCGCTTGCAGAGTAATGCATAAGGTAGCTAGCTATCACATAGAAACCTTTTTCTTTGCAATAGTACCTCTATTACTTTGCAACCACATTAATGATATGTATTACCTCTAAGTCATGATGACCAGACGGGATGGCCGAATGAGTTAGAGCGTCCGTCTCCCGTGCTGGTAGATCGTGGGGTCGTGGGTTCGAGTCCCAGTCGAGTCAAACCAATGACTTTAAAATTGATACTTGTCACTTCCTAGCCAGGCGCTCGGCATTATTAGGATAGGGCAAGGACTGGTGTGCTCAGTGTCAGGATAATGTGACTGAGTGGGATACCAGGTCATGGTGCCGGTGGCCTGGTTTCCCAGTGGGACAGCACTATAAAGTCGCCATGAGTGCACACTGTCACAAGTCGGTACCCATCCTGATATGACCTTAGATGTTGCTAGGACGTAAAACAACAACAAACAAACTAAGTCATGATATGCACATACAACATGCTTTTATAACATTATTTAGCTACCCTAAAATTCCGAGATATTTTACAAACTGTTTAATGGTGAAAACAAGTCTATTCTGACTTATCCATGATAGGCAGTATAAATCTTCAATAACAAAAATGAAAAAGGAGGAGGAAGGACCCTGTGCATTTGCCAATGTTTCATTACTGACCGCAGCATCACGCCGTTAAAACAACCGGACGCGCTGCCCCAATCGGTACAGCGTAGGCTTCCCGTGCGGAAGGTCGGGAGTTCGGATCCCAACCGAGTCAGCCGAGCCTGAGCTCTACTGATTCGGCCACTGCGTCCGGTGGGCAGCCCTATAAAGTCGTCATGAGTGCGCACTGTCACAAATCGGTGCCCGTCCTGATATGACATTAAATGGTGCTAGGGTGAAAACAACAAACAGACCAAACACAAATCCTAGGAGTGAATTTCCCATTTTTGGTGTGGTTGTGATATCCAACTTCCTGTATCTTTGTGTTTATTCTGCGTGCGGAAAGTCCGGAGTTTGATTCCCGGTCGAGTAAAACAAATGACTTACAAAATTTAAACTTGTCGCTACTTAGCCTGGGGCTCGGCATTAATAGGATAGGACAAGGACTGGTTAGCAGAGTGTCAGGATAATGTGACTGTGTAGCCCCAGTCATACATCACCGGATTGTGGGAAACAGACAGAAACCAAAAAATGCCTGATTTGAGTCCGTACAAGTTTTGAACATGCTCAACACTAGGCATGGATGCCGCTGGACTGACGTATACAGTTCTTGTCTGTTTTGAGTTTGTTTTGTCTGTTGGCTATCCATTCAGGTCCATTTCATGTCCGTTGTATGTCCCTTTTATGTTCGTTTCATGTCCGTCCGTCCAGCGGCCTTTGAGCCGATATCGCAACATTTTGACACATGTTAATGCATTTTGATACGTATGATGCCCGGATTAGACAATTCTGTCTATTGCTCAATCCGAATATCTCCAAAGTTAGCCATTTAAACTAAAAGTTACTTCAACCTAAAGTAAAGTAGCTTATAATGATCAATTTAATGTAATTTATCTCAGAAAATGACAGAAACTAAAAGCCATTGGACTATGCAACTATGGTCCATTTAGGGAGGTGGTCGGTTTAGGAAGTGTTTTTGTATTCATACAATGGTATTGTGTGGGTGATCGTTTTGGACCTAAATAAAGCGATCGATATAGGAGAGTGGTCGATGTGTGGAGGTGGTCGGTTAGAGAGGTTTTACTGTACTTATTCATTTGAGTTCCAGTGTCAAATTACGAGCCACTCATTCGATTTATTTTCCTCTGCAGTATCAGCCATGTGGCTCTGGTGCCAGTAGTTTTTTGTGCGGATTTGTATTCAAAATGTAGCAGAACTTTCTGTTATTTTGGATAATCTATTGATTGCTATGACCTGAGAATGTTTCGTGATTATTTTCATCTTTATTTTCTTTGGTAAATTAATTGTATCTTTTGTCAGTGCCATCGCACAGGTCTTCTGATCGTAGATTTGAAACTCCAACAACCATCCAACTCTTCTGGTGCCTAGTGTTGCTGCTACCGGATTGGGGAACCGGTTAGAAAACGGACACTGTCTGGTGAAATACGTCAATGTCCAGTTTATATACAGTAGGCATCCTGCGTTCCCGTTCTCTGTCCGGTGGTGTCCGGTGTGTATGGTGGTATGTTTTGAACATGCATAAAACTTGAACCAGACACCACTGGACTGACATGTACCATTGGAGCCCGGTTTTAGTCCGATTAGTGGGTTTTGTCCGGTTCATGTCCAGTACCCATCCATTACGTCTCCGGTTTGCTTCCTGAATAGTCCGTTAACAGTGTTGGGGGAATTTGGTCCGTCGTTTTTTTTGGCGCGTCTGTGAACAGTCTGGTACGTGTCCATTTGATGTTTGGTGCGTTCGTTTCACATTCGGTTCTCATCCATTTATTGTCTGGTTATCATCCGGTGGCTATTCATTAATGTACATTCCTTGTTCATTTAGCGTTCATTTTGTCTGGCAGCCTTTGACCTGATAGCGCAACATTTCTACACATTTCAGTACATTTTGATACTCACCACCACCTGACTAGAAAATTCTTTGTCCAGTTATGTCCGTTGCTCAATCTGGTAAGGTGTGACAGGCACTTTATGGATGTCAGATATTGGATGTCTGCTTACTCAAATATTCAGTGTCTTATTCCCTCTATAACCCTTGTAGTTTGGCTAGTCATTTATTGCTACCTCCTGTATAGATTATGTCTCCACAATCAAAGTATGTCAGTATCATAGATTTATAAATAGTTGATCTTCTATTGTAGGTGAGTTGACGTGGCGCTAGTGAACATGGACATTGTATATTGAATTGGTGAGTAGACTCTCCGCAGGTCCAGCTCTGCACATTATTATAAATATATTCCATAATCACGAATACAGACGATATGATTGGAGCGACGCGATTGTTAGTCAGTTAGTTTATTAATGCAAAATTGGATGAGGAAATGGGCAGATGCAGGGCGATCGCAGTAGCACCTGGATGGAGAACAGGGAAACAGAAAGGTGCCCGCCTAGTAGCACACCAGTTCGCCCGCAGGTCGCTCACTGCCTCCCTCAAGGACCTCAAATAGTAGTTGGATGGGATAGATATATATATCAGCACAATGACCAAGATAGTAGATAACAATTACAATTACATGACAATTACATAATTAAAGATGCTCCCTAGTGCCGACTGGTGCCGCCGAGTACCCCGTAGCACCATCTACTGCTGCCCAGTTCTGCCTAGTGATGGCTAGTGATGCCTAGTGCCGCCTAGTGCTGTGTAGTTCCATGCAGTGCTGCCTAGTGCTTGATTAGTGCTGCTTAAGTATGCCTACTGATACCTAGTGCTGCCAAGTGTCACATAGTGTGACCTAGTGTCACCTAGTGTCACCTAGGGTCACCCAGTGTTACCTAGTACCACATAGTTCCGCCTAGTACTGCCTAGTGCTGTCTAGTAACATTTAGTGCCGCTTAGGACTGCCTAGTGCCGCCTAGTGCCACCTATTGCCACCTCAGGTCATCATGCCACCTCATCCCGTCTAGTGCCACCTAGTGCCGCATCGTGCCGCATCATGTCGCCTAGTGCCCCCTAGTGCCGCCTAGTGCCACCTAGTGCTGACTAGTGCCACCAACTGCCGCCGATTTCTGCCTAGTGCCACCTCATGGCACCTAGTTCTGGCTAGTTCCGCCTAGTGCCACATCATGCCGCCTCATGCCACCTTGTGCCATCTAGTGCCGCCTAGTGCTGCCTAGTGCTGCATCATGTTGCCTAGTTCCGCCTAGTGCCGCCACATGCCGCCTCATGCTGCCTCATGCCGTCTCATGCTGCCTGGTGCCGCCTAGTTCTGCCTCGTGTCACCTGGTGTTGCCCTGTGTCGCCTAGTCCTGCCTAGTTCTGCCCAGTTCTGCCTAGTTCCGCCTAGTGCCACCTAGTGCCGCCTAGTGCCACCTAGTGCCACCTAGTGCAACCTAGTTATGCCACCTTGTGTCACCTAGTTCTGCCTAGTGTTGCATAGTTCCGCATATTTCCGCCTAGTGCCTCCTAGTGTTGCCTAGTGCTGTCTAGTGTCACCTTATGCCACCTAGTTCCGCATAGTGTCACCTAGTTCCGCCTAGTTCCGCCTTCTGCCGCCTAGTGCCGGCTCGTCTCACCTAGTTCTGGCTAGGGCCACATAGTGCTGCCTAGTTCCAGCTAGTGCCGCCTTGTGTCACCTAGTGCTGCCTAGTGCCACCTAAAGCCACCTAGTGTCACCTAGTGCTGCCTCATGATGAGTTCCACCTAGTGCCACCTAGTGCCACCTACTTCTGCCTAGTGCTGCCTAGGTCCACCTAGTGCTGCCTCCTGATGCCTAGTTCCGCCTAGTGTCACCTTGTGCCACATTGTGACACATCATGCCACCTAGTGCCGCCTAGTGCCACCTAGTGCCACCTAGTGCCACCTTGTTCCGCCCAGTGCTGCCTATTGCCGCCTAGTTCCGGCGAGTTCCGCCTAGTGCCGCCAAGTGCCGCTGAAGGTAATTGTGTCCAGGGTCTTTCTCCGCATTAACAAAAGCCAGTGATCAATAACCAATAATAGAGCAGCGCATTGATCTTTGATTAGCACTGCCCACATTCAATGCGCACCCGGTTCTATACAGTAACCCAGATTCACTATAAAAATGCCGATGCATTTTGGTGGCTTTCTTAGTGTAACATTTTTTGTAGTTCTAAATGTGTTATAGTTCTAAATGTGTTGTCGATCCCTCAGAATGAATGTATACAAGTCTATGGGTAAGTCGCGGAAGGTTTAAAGTTTAGCTGTCAAACCGGGAAGTTTGGTGTGCCGTTTGGCAGTCATGTACTTACGTTCAAATTCTCCAATCAACCAATGGGCATTCAATATGCATTCTCCAATCAACCAATGGACATTCAATATGTTTGTATCCAAGCCTTGGTTGTTTATGGCTACAGTGCCCTGTTGTGTCTGGGTGTCCAGTGATCTGTAAATAACAATTGGGGGGGGGGAGGGGGTATGTGAGCAGAGCTCCTAAGGCTCTAAGGCTCTGTCACACTAAAAGTAGTGCCCCTCTCAGACTATCTATAACTACATAATGTTTATATCAAAATCAGCGAAGGATCACCAGCACCACATAATACCTAATGCCTCTGGCTCTATATACCCTTTACCTTTTTATATAACAATTGTAATTACTATAGACTAGTTCACACCATCCTCCAATGTCTAACTAGCGGGAAATTTTACAATATTGTAATAATGCCGAGCACCAGACTAAGTGGCGACAAGTATCAATTTTATAAGTCATTAGTTTGACTCGGACTGGGAATCCAACTCTCGACCTTCCGCACGGGAATCTAGCGCTCTATCTATTCGACCATCGCGCCCGATGCGTTCTGTATGGCTGGTGATATTGATTGCGTTCGTGAGAGTGGAGCATAAGGTTCGCCAAGTCACAATGACCTCACAAGATCGTGAACAACAGTCGGAGTGTCTCATTGCGAAATAATCCCAGGTCTCACAATGGGTTCAGGCGATGCTTTGCAAATCAGCTCAATTGGACCACAAGAACCACGTGACTATCTCATCTCACTGGTCATGTGATTAATCAGGTTTGTCTGTTGTTGATTTACGTCCTAGCAACATCTAAGGGTACCGTGTGACTAACTCATCCCACCACGCCTTACTAAGTAGTCACGTGATTGATCAAGTTGTTGCTTTACGTCCTAGCAATGTCTAAGGTCATATCAGAATGGATACTGAATTGTGACATTATGCATTTATGGCGACTTTATAGTGCTGCCCCACTAGGAAATCAAACCGCTGGCACCATGACCTGATATCCCACTCAGTCATATTATCCAGTCATTGATCCAACGAGTCCTTTTCCTATCCTGTTAATGCCAAGAGCCAGGCTAGGAAGCAACAAGTTATAAATTGTGTAAGTCATTGGTTTGACTCGACGAGGAACTGAACTTCCGAGCTTCCGCACCCAAGGCCCGCGCTCTGCGATTAGGCCACCGGGCCCGGTGATTCAAGTGGTGAGCCATGAGACTAACCCACTGCAGAATTAATTCACTTTCACTGGACCTGTGGCTCATTCGCGGAATACTTTCTAGAATTATCCTTAAAGCACTTCCCACTTCCTGAGACTAAATCTGTTATTTCCCCTCTTTAAACAAAATTTACTTCTTCTTACTACGTTTGTATTATCGGTGATGTTTTAGTGATTTGTTGCACTGACGACCGCAATCAACACCTGACAGAACGGAACTGCTGGGAACCATTTACTAACAATTCCATGATGAAAGGAAAGTTTGTTTTATTTAACGATGCCTCTAGAGCGCCTTGATTTTTATCATCGGCTATTGGACGTCAAACATGTGGTCATTCTGACATATTTCTTTGGAGGAAACCCATTGCCACCACATACGCTACTGTTTTCGATAAGCAGCAAGGGGTCTTGTATATGCACTTTGCCACAGACAGGACAGCACATGCCACAGCCTTTTGATGAACCAGTTGTGGACCACTGGTTGGAATGGAAAATAGCCCAAACTGTAAATGGGTCCATTGAGCAGGATCGATTGGATAACCCACACTTTCACAGGTGGACACTGTACCTCCTGAGCTACTACGTCCCGCTCCTGCGGAATAACATGCACCACAATGTACCGGAATAGTTTGTAAGACACCCGCTAGGTGGCGCGCGGGCGGCTAAGTGGAAACACTGGCCGGGATGGAAGCTTATCCTTTTGATAGTGAGCCTCGTTTTGAAAAAGAACAACAAGCCACAACAAAGAGCTTCCAAGCCTTCTCCTCCTGATCCGCAGATGGTATGACCGATGGCGCCCCCTGGTGGATAACATCATCCCCCTGGTGGCCAAAACACAAATCAACACCTAATTAAGTAGGCCCCGCTGATGACCTGCGTCTCAATGGGCACGTCTCAGTGTGCTGCGCGATCTGCGGGGCGTTATGGGAGTGCACCCTGCGCATGTCCCCGAGCGCCCATGAGCGACACAACATGTGGGGCGCCACGTGCCAGCGGCGCCCGACGCCCGACACCCGACGCCCGGCTCCAGGGTCCGGTGAGGCGGTTTCCGAGGGACACCAGTTTGCCAGGGACACTTCCATTCAAATGCATTGTTAACGGCCGTGAGCAAATCTTCATACAGAAGAAGTCAAATATCTCTCAAATTACAACATCTAGAAACAAATCGCTTGGTACACATATAGAAAACATCTTTACCATAAAGACTATATTCAATTTATATGGTTAGGGTTCTTGATTTCTATTAATTTTGAATACAACTAATGTTTTGCACTGCATGTACCATCAAACTCAAGGCATTGTCAATGGTCATGAGCAATGTTCATACAGAAAATACAGAAGAAGTCAAATATCTCTCAAATTACACCATCTAGAAACAAATCGTTTGGTACACATATAGAAAACATCTTTACCAAAAACATTATATTAAATGTATAAGGTTAGTGACGATGCTGTTAGATTTTGACGCATGTGCAGAAGCGATGTGTCCCTCGCAAACTGGTGTCCCTGGGAAACCGCAACAACGGCAAGGATGTGCAGTCAGAATCTGTTTCGACCTCAATCTGACAACCGCAGTGGATTAGGGATACAAACTAATACTGATTATGGCTGTGGCTGCGTTTGTGGCTGTGACTGCGGTTGTGGCTGTGGTTGTGGCCTTGGCTGTGGGTGTGGTTGTGGCAGGGGCTGATGCTGGGGTTGGTGTTGTGGCTATCGCTGTGGCTCTAGCTGTGGATATGGCTGTGGTGGGGCTGTGACTATGGCTGGCCTTGGGGGTGTGGCTATGGATGTGGTTGTGACTAGGGTTTGGGCTGTGGCTGGGGTTGTGGGCTGTGGCTGGGGCTGTCACTGGGGTTGTGACTGGGGTTGTGACTGGGGCTGTGACTGTGACTGGGTTTAAAGTCCAAGGCTCAAATCTCTGATTGTGTAGGCAGGCTATCGTGAAATCAATACAGGCAAAGAGAAAGGAAGAGTATAAAGAGTGAAGGAAGAGAGAGAGTCAATCCCTCAGGTTTATTATTTATATGGTACATGGATCAAGTATAGTGTATCACCCCACCCCTTTCTCCCAATGAGAAACAAACATTTCTAGCTCCACCAATGAGAAACAAGCATTCCCGGTCCCTATGGTTACAGTGATCTGCCTACCACTACCAAGATGTGTGGCTCCCCTGGCCACCACCTGCCTTGAGCCTGCCTGTGGTGATCCTGACTAGCAGAGGGCGGAGGGGGTAGTGTGTAGGGCTCTGAGTGCCCCTTACACACTATCTTACTAGCACCACAATGTCTATTTACCAATCAATCAAGTACCACCAGCAACGACATAAACACATCTATGCACCTGGTCATGTATACCTGTTTCACAAATAGAACATTTGCATTCCCCCACCAATGCATCATTATCGGAATATTTTACATGGGGTTGGGGCCGTGGCTGTTGCTATGGCTGGGGCTGGGTCTGGGGCTGGGGATCGAAATGTGATTGGGGTTGTGGCTATGGTTGTGGCTGAGGACTCTGGCTGTGGATTTGGATGGGTATGTGACTGGCTGTGCCTGTAGCTGTGCTTGCGGCTGTGGTTGTGGCAGTGACTGTGGCTGGAGCTACGGCTGTGGCTCTGGTTGTGGCTGTGACTGGGGCTGAGGGGTGGGGCTGAGGTTGGGGCTGTGGTTGATGATACGGCTGTCGCCAGTCTTAGCTATAGATGTGGGTGTGGCTGTGGTTGTGAATGTGGGTGTGGCCGGTGTTGTGGCCCTTGCTGTGACTGTGGCTGGACATACGGCTGGGACTGGGGCTGGGGAACCAGTACAACTTAAAATACTCTATTTATATTCACACAAAAAAAAAAGATTTGTTTGCAGTTAAAATCCAGATTTGTAATTTTCTTTCCTCCTGCTCATATATATCTTTCGGTGTTTTTGATAATGGAAAACATTGTATCGCTGATTAGTGGCAGCCGTCCAGCCAGGGATGGTTTGTGTGCAGGTTTATTGCTCTGGGTATTTGTCCGAGCAGGCTTCCATTGTTGCGTTGCTGTGGCTGCGGTGGGCGGTGGCTGGGGTGATTGTGTGTGGCGGCGTGTGGTTGGGGCTCTGGGTCCAGGGGGGTTCTTTTGAACTGGAGAGTAATCATTGCACATGGCAGGTGGCTGAGACAAGGATGAAGGCTGGCTGCACACCAACACAGCTGCCACTCATCAGTGATACCATGTTTTCCATTACCACAAACAGCCAAATATATATATATATGAGCAGAAGCAAACAAATTACGTTCAGGATTTGAACAACACAATTGCCATTTTTTGTTGTAAATATAGTATATCCTATTAATGCCGATGTCCAGGCTAGTTAGTGACAAGTATCAATTTCATAAGGCATTGTTCGACTCAACTGGGAATCAAACTCCTGACCTTTTTCATGGTAGCCTAAGTACTAGAATGCAGGCTTCTCGTGCAGAACGTTGAGAGTTTGAATCGTAGCCGAATCAAACCAATGACTTATAAATTTGATACTCTTCGCTACCTAGCCTGGTCCTTGGCATTAATAGGATAGGACAAGACTGGATAAGACTGGTTACCTCAGTGTCAGGATAATGTGACTGAGTGGGATATCGGGTCATGCTGCTGGCAGCCTATTCTCCAAGTGGGGCATCACTATGAAGTTGCCATGAGTGTTCACTGTCAAAAGTCAGTACCCGTCCTGATGTGACCTTATATGTTGCTAGGACGTAAAACTAAAAAAAAGAAGAAGAAAAAAGACGAGCACTAGGCTAGGTAACGACAAGTATCAATTCGATAAGTTATTGTTTTGACTCAGACAGGAATCAAACTTCCCACCTTCTTCATGGCAAAGTTTGTTCCATTTAAAGCTGCATAGTCCGATGAAATATCAAATTTTTAAAACCAAACCAATTATCTAGATTTGATTTTATATATCTAAATTAGATACTGATGCACTTATTAAGCATTTGGTTCTGCGTAGAAAGCAATCATCGTCATCATCATCCTGTCGGTGGCGATGTGATGAAGTTTTGGTCATGGGTAAGTTTTAAAACTATTCGATCCCCGCCATCATCGTGCATCTCTGCTGTCAGAGTGATGTCCTTGAGTCGGTCTTAATGTCTCTCAGCTTCAGGTTTCTCTTGATGGCATACTTGAACCAGAGACGAGGGTGCCCTCTCTTTCTGTAACCAGAAGACAGTTGAGAGTAGAGGATTGCTTTGCTAGCCTGTCTGATGACATCCTAATGAGGTGTCCAGTCCACCGGAGATTCTTTTTGATCAGAAGATCTTCCATAGAGGGCAGCCCCGTCCATTCGAGTATTTCCTTATTAGTCACTTTGTCCTTCCAGGTTAGCCTCATGATTGAACGCAGATGTCGCATCATGAAGGCATGCAGGTCTTTCACCTGTCGTCTGTACACTGTCCAGGCCTCGGCTCTGTATAGTAGGGTGGATAGCACGATTGCATGCTAGATATTGGCTTTGACCCACATGGACACATGGTGGTTGTTTTAGAGTCTCTGTCATAGTCAGCTTAAAGATGCATTAGCCTTGGCCATCCTCCTCTGTATTTCAGCATCAATGCATCCATCACTTGATATAGTGTTTCCGAGGTAGATGAATTCCGGAACAGAGTTCAGCTTGTTTCCGTCAACCATGATATCCTCCTCTCGGATTTTTGTGGAGTTGGTTTGGTACAGCACCTGCGTCTTCTTGATATTAATCTTCAGGCCAAACTTCTTTGATGCATCGGAGAAAGCGTCCACTAGAAGGCAATACTGAGTCAATTTAACAGAACCTGTTACTGCAGAAGTCTATGGTGTCAGAGTTTTGGCAAGCTTGCCAAAACTAATTTTCCATGTTTGCACTCAAAATATCTAAAAAGTTTACCATTTAAAATAAAAGTAACTTTGAACTAATGTAAAGTAGATACTAATGATCGATCTAATATATTAATCTCAGAAAAAATACAGAAATTCAAAACCATCGGACTATGCAACTTTAACAAAGCCTCTAGAGCACATTGATTTTTATCATCGGATATTGGACATACAAAAATATGGTCATTCTGACATATTCTTT
The DNA here is from genome assembly GCA_030323885.1 of Branchipolynoe longqiensis. Taxonomy (NCBI): domain Eukaryota; kingdom Metazoa; phylum Annelida; class Polychaeta; order Phyllodocida; family Polynoidae; genus Branchipolynoe; species Branchipolynoe longqiensis. Next base: position 12,790,262 of record CM059200.1, read on the forward strand.
TGGAGGAAACCCGCTTCCCCCACATAGGCTACTCTTTCCGATAAGCAGCAAGGGGGTTGGGGGCGTTTGGGGGGGGGGGGGGCTTTTATATGGACTGTCCCACAGACAGGACAGTACATACCACAGCCTTTGATGAACCAATTGTGGACTCCTGTTTGGAACAGAAAATAGCCCAAACTGCAAATGTGTCCACTGAGCAGGATCGATCGGATTACCCACACCTTCACAGGTGGACACTCTACCACCTGAGCTACGTGCTGCTCCCTTCTTCACGGGAAGCCTGTACTCTACCGATTCGGCCAGCGGGTTCGGTCAATTGCAGGAGGAAAAAGAAAATTGAATTTTGGTTACAAGTGGGGGGGGGGGGGGAGGGGGATGGAGGGAGGCAGGGAAGCTGACCTGATCGCCCGAGCCGGCCGACCTTGCTTGACGCTGATTGGCTGGAGTGACAAATGGATGACCAATCAGAAGCCTCACCGTGGAGAACATGCGTCTTGGCTGCTCCTAATCAGGTCACGACCACCTCCAGGGTGTAGTACCTTAATTATGGAACACTCAGACAAAAGGGTGGCAAACCGCAGCCCTTTGTTAAGTGTTCGTCTGCCGCCGTCAAATGTCGTCTGCCGTTTGGCGGGAAAAGGGCATTAAGTTTGGAGAACATGACGTTTTTTGCTGTTGTTGTTGGGTGGATTTTGTAAGTAAATATCAGTTTATTTGTTGTTGGTTTACGTCCTATCAACATGTAGGGTCATATCAGGATGGGTACCGACTTGTGACAGTGTGTTCTCATGGCGACTTTATAGTGCTGCCCTAATGAGATACCAGACCACCAGTACCATGACCTGATATCCCACTAAGTCACATTATCCTGACCCTGAGCCACCCAGTCATTGCCCTATCCTAGTAATGCCAGGCATCAGGCGAAGAAGCGAGAATTATCAATTTTTAAGTCGTTGGTTTGACTCGACCAGGGTTCGAACCAACAAGCCCATGACGCTTAAATATCAATGCAATAGAGATATCATGTAGATATGGATCTGGGGGATATATAGATACAAGATTCACCCTGTACTGCTGCAGTAGGGGTGTAAAAGCTGTCAAAAATGCGGGTCAAAGAATTGAGAGCCTAATTTCACAATCTAAGAAGCAACATTTATTCTTTACATATATATTATTGATAGCCTACTACATTTGAGTTGAAAAATATAATATAATATCTAGTTTAATAAGATTTAAAAGTGAAATCGATGGCGTTCTGCGGCCGCCATCTTGTCTTTTTGCATTCTCTCCCATTTCACCAACTCTGTGCCTATATGAGTAGCCATTTGATACTGGAGCCACAGGTTCTAGTTCATGTTCCATACTAATCCTATTTTCGCCAGTATTTAGACTATGTTGTCCTTCACACGTGTACTGCAAGTACCGGGTGAATCTTTTATCTAGGGGATATATACCTATGTCTTTGCTTTGTCTGGAATCGTCTGCTGCAGCAAAATGTTCGTCTGTTACGGGTAAATATTGTATGTGGTTTGGCGGGAAAAATGGGAATAACTTTGGAGAAAATGTTTGGATCAACAAACGCTAGAAAGTAGTATCGGTCGCTGCCCTTCAGTTTTAATTTCCACTAAGACAGATGGAGAAAGAATGCATGCAGTAGATAGCGACACAACAACTGAAAGTAATCAAACAAGGGGAACCATGAGACTATTACTGTCTAGCGGTGAAAGCAAGTCATTCGACTTAACCCCTTTTCTGGGCAGCATAAATACACCATCACCAAACAAAAAAAAAGACTACCTGAGCATTTCAATCAAGTACATTTTACCAAAGACCCTATAATACTAAGACGGCTCACTCCCTATCTCTCCCATGGTAATGTAAATTTTGCTGTGCCATCTTGTGGTGGGTTTGATCAGCCTGGCTGCTGGTTGGTGTTTCACATATAAACACATACAATTAAATTATACTTGCGTAAATCTGGATATGACGTTATCTGCTTCCACTACACATGATATAGGTAAGTATGAATACACATCAATATGAAATTGCTATGAAAAAATACACACCATCATCATCATTGACATCATCACACATCATTCACATTCATATATACATTTATACATATAATATAGCAACTGTTTAACCAAGAGAACAGCCAGTGCACCAAGTGGTGGGTTTGATCATTGTTATTACACAGTACAGGCTAAGTGAGCCGTCTTAGTATTATAGGGTCTTTGATTTTACCCTCCCCTCCCCCCCCGCTACCCCCATCCTCCATTCCCCTTTGCCCTCCCCACTCCCCCCCCCCCCCTCTCCCCATTGCTGTTGCCTGTACATGCACGTCATATAGTTGTACATATTCAAGAAACGCTGCCAGTAGCGAAGATCTCCCATGATGTCCAATGTACAAACCAGACCAGACGGGATGGCCGAATGAGTTGAGGGTCCGTCTCCCATGTTGGTAGATTGTGGGGTTGGAAACCCTGGTCGAGTCAAACCAATGAGATAAAAATTGACACTTGTCATTTCCTAGCCTGGCGCTCGGCATTATTAGGATAGGCCACGGACTGGTTAGCTTAGTGTCAGGATAATGTGAGTGAGTGGGATATCAGGTCAGGGTGCTAGCAACATGGTGTCCTAGTGGGGCAGCACTATTAATTCGCCATGAGTGTGCACTGTCACCAGTCCGTACCCGTCCTGATATGACCTTAGATGTTGCCAGGATGTAAAACTTCAACCAACCAACTTTGTGCAAAGCATTGTCTCTCACATGTTACCGTCCGTTTGACGAAAGCGAACCATTGCCCTCAATACAGAGTTGCCCTCAATACAGAGTTGCCCTCAATACAGAGTAGATAAATAGATATAATTAATTGTTATAACCTACCTCACTTTAATTTGAACTAACTTTGATTCAAAATCTTTTGAGATATTTGAAATGCAACCATGTAATATTAGTCTTGGCATGCATGCCAAAACTCTTGACACCATAGCCTTCTGCAATAACAGGTTCTATTCAATTGACTCAGTATTCTCTTCTATGTGTCAATAAACACATACTACATGCACCATTATCTAACTATTCTAAGGTAGAGATGTAAAATCCAATATAGATAATTGTTTTCATTTTGAAAATGTGATGGTTCATTGGACTATGCAGCTTTAACTGTGGTGTGATTTGTCTTTTGGCGCAACTTCTCAGCAGGTCACGGAGCTTGCTCAGGAGCTCATTAAAGCCGAGACAAGTAGAGCCCCTGTCGACCCCGCCCCCCTGCCCCCCTTCTACCCCCCCCCCCCCCCCCCACCCCCCTCCTTCTACCCCGGTCAACCACTGCTGGGCGCGGTGGCTGAATCGAGAAAGGCAGGCCACGCATGCAGAAAATCGGGAGTTTGGTTCCGGGTCGAGTCAAGTGATTGACTTATAAAATTGATACTTTTCGCTTCTTAGCGTGGTCAGGCCTGGCGCTCGGCATTAATAGGATAGGGCAAGGACTCTCTAGCTCAGTGTCAGGATAATGTGACTGAGTGGGATATCAGGTCAAGGTGCTGGTGGCCTGATTGCCCAATGGGGAAGCACTATAAAGTCGCCATGAGTGGGTACTGCCTCAAGATGTTGCAAGGATGTAAAACCTGAACAAGCAACCAACTAGCTGATTAAAACCGAAACAAGCCAGGCCCTAGATACAAGATTCACCCCGTACTGCTGCAGTAGGGGTGCAAACCAACCTTATGTAAAAGCTGGCGAAAAAACGGGTCAATGAAATGAGAGCCTAATTTCACAATCCAAGAAGCAACAATTATTCTTTACATCTGTCTTATTATTAGCCCGCTACCTTTGATTTGAAAAATATAATATAATATCTAGTTTAATGCAATTTAAAAGTGAAATCGATGGCGTTCTGTGGCCGCCATCTTTTCTTTTTGCATTCTCGCCCATTTCACCAACTCTGTGCCTATATGGGTAGCCTTTTGATACTGGAGCCACAGTTTCTAGTTCATATTCCATACTAACGCTATTTTCGCCCGTATTTATATAAGGCTGGTCTTCACCCGTGTACTACAAGTACCGGGTGAATCTTTTATCTAGCCAGGCCCCTGCTGACCCCCCCCCCCCCAACCCTTAAACCCATCCTCTACACCCCATCTACACCCCTGTACCACCCCCTATATCCCCTCTACCCCCCTCTACTACTCCCCCCCCCCCCCCCCCCCCCCGGACTCTCCCACCTCCACTGTTTCTACGCAAGGCCCCCAACGTGCTCTGGAGGCAATCTGCCTAGCAGTCGTCGATAAATATAGTTTTTTTCTTTCCTTCTTTTTGTTTGGGGTAAGTAAATATGTTTATTCTGCTGAATATGTTCTTTTGTTAGAGCCGAAGCGCTGGTCTATCTGCCATTTTTCTTCAATTCAGGATTATTTACACAAACTGGACGCGGTCACCGAATCGGTCCAATTCTCTCCCCCCGACCCCTCCAACTCCTCGCACACCTCCTCGTACCTTCCCACACTCACATACCCTCTCTTGGGTACCCGGATCTGTGGCTGTGCAAGTAGGCTGTGTAAGGAAAAGCAATACAGACAAGAAGAAAGAGAAAGTAAGAGTGAGGGAAGTAAGTAAGAGAGAGCAAGCCCGCTATCTTTATTTAAATAGTTCCAAGGTTCCCTGGTAGGGTGTCACACCACCACAGTCACCCAATAAGACTTAGGAGAACAGCATTTCCAGTACCCATGACAACTGGTAGTCTGCCCACCACCAGTGGCTGCCGGGCCACAACCAACGTTGACCTGGCTGCTACTCACAGCCTGATTGTGTTGACCCCTACTCAGGCAGAAGGGCCAGGTACTATGTGCAACTACACTCAGCCCTGCCAGCACTCAATATGTCCATCCACATGGAACTCAGATATAACTCAACCAATATATATATATATATATACATATACACACAAGCTCACCTGGCTAGGCATACACATCACACATAACATAATTGTCGTATATCGGAATATTTTACCCTTTGACACCTGCTCAAATACTCGCTTCGACATCCTGACCCACGCACCCGCCCACCAACCTACCCTCCCCCACCCACCACACATACCGCCCCTCCTACCCCCCCAAAATATGTGGGGAAAGTTTTTTGCTTTTTTTTTTTTAAAGTTCCGAGCGAGTAGTGTCAAGGCCCATGCGTGGGGGATGTGCGGTGCATGCGAGCACCCCCCCCCCCGCCCCCCCCCCCCCCCCACACATAACCGGGATAGGAGGGGGGCATCCAGATCTTATTACACGCGATAATGGTCTGATATCCATAAGTGTATTAAGAAAGAAGAAACATAACTAAAGACAATTCCTGAAAGCATGCAATTGTAAAGTCTATGGCTCGAATATGTGGTTGTGTAGGCAGGCTATGGTGACATCAATACAGACAAAGAGAAAGGAAGAGTATAAAGTGTGAAAGAAGATACAGAATCAAGCCCTCTGGTTTATTATTTATATGGTTACATGGGTTCAGTGTAGAGTATCACCCCACCCTTTTCCCCCAATGGGAAACAAGCATTCTTAGCTCTGCCAATAGGGATCCAGCATTCCTGGTCCCCATGGTTACCAGTGATCTGCCACCACCAAGCTGTGTGGCTCCCCTGGCCACCACCTGCCTTGAGCCTGAGTGTGGTGATCCTGACTAGCAGAGGGGGGGGGAGGGGGTAGGCTCTGAGTGCCCCTTACACACAGCCGTGCCAGCACCACTATGTCTATTTACATCTCACTCAGGCACCACCAGCACCTACATATACACATACATCCCACTCAGGCACCACCAGCACCTACATATATACATACATGCACCTGGTCACGTATACCTGATCAGTAATAGAACAATTGCATTCCCCCACCAATGCATAACATCGGAATAATTTACACAATGCCATGTTATCTATATTCACCACATTTATAATATTTTATTATCAAAGTGGAATTGTGTATGCATTTACTATTAGTGTTACGACCGACAGTTTTATTTGTAGAATATATAATACGTTTATTGTCAAACAGGAACTGCATGCAGGGTACTATTAAAACTGATGGTTTCATTTATATATCAAGCAATTTTACTGTACGGTTTTAAGGCCAATGCTCTAGCCCATACAAAGCACATTATTCAGTGAAAAACTACATTTAGTACCAACAAAATGCTGGCTTCCCTGTGAGTCAAGTTAGATTCTAGAGTCGGTGCGAACTGCTCCCCGCCTTGTGACATCAAAGCCACACTGCACCCACTCAGCGCAGGCATCTTGAGCGGGGCAGTGAGGGGGCAAGGAGGGAGCGTGCAGCAGAGACTATAGTAGCAGGAGCGAGCAGTATTGAAGAGAGCCAGGAACGGGGAGGGTAGGGCAGGGGAGGAGAGCAGAGGACAGAGCAGGACAGAGAAGGACAGAACATGGCAGAGAAGGACAGAACATGGCAGAGAAGGACATAACAGGACAGAGCAGCACACGGGAGGATAGAGCAGCAGACGGGAGGACTGAAGAAAGGCAGAGCAGGACAGAACAAAAGCAGAGCAGGACAGCAGGACAGAACAGGACAGAACATGGCAGAGAAGGACAGAACAGGAAAGAGCAGCACAGGCCAGGACAGAACAAAGGCAGAGCAGGACAGAACAGGACAGAACAGGACAGATGAGAGCAGTGCAAAACAGGACAGACTAGGACAGAGCAGGACAGAGCAGGATTGAGCAGGTCAGGGCAGGACAGTAATACCCCTGTCACACTACGACGTAACGAGCCAACGTGAGCCTAACGTGATGATTTTTCGTCATTACGTTGCCGTACGTTGGGTCACGTTATGATGACGTCATAATGACGTTAGAGTGACGTCGAGCTACGTCATGTTACGTCGTGTTACGTCGGCGCGCGTCGAGGTTTTGAACCTGTTCAAAACTTTCAACGTATCTCAACGTGAAGCCGTTACGTTGGGATGACGTGACAATGACGTTAGGTTGACGTTCCGCGATCGTTATAGCAGCGTAAATGACGTTAGAGTCACGTTATGTCACGTCAGACCGACGGCCCGGGTGGGAGCAACGTGTGGGACAGCGTTTTGCACGTTACGGTCACGTTACGGTCACGTTACGGTCACGTTACGGTCACGTTACGGTCACGGTTACGGTCACGTTACGGTCACATTACGGTCACGTTACGGTCACGTTACGGTCACGTTACGGTCACGTTACGGTCACGTTACGGTCACGTTACGGTCACGTTACGGTCACGTTACGGTCACGTTACGTTCACGTCACACCCGTTACGGCGACGTTACGCTCACGTTACACTAACGCCCGGTCACGTCGCCAATTACCCCTCCCCTCTAACGTTGTCACGTTACAGCTAACGTCACGACGTACACCCACGTTACTTTCACGTTACGCTCACGTCAACTACGCTGCATTCACGTCCACAATTTGCATATTACGCCGATAACTTCGACGTGATATCATTATTTGCACGTTGTGGTTACGCTGACGTAGTCACGTCGTAGTGTGACAGGGTCATAAGATAGATCAGGACAGAACGGGCCATAACTGAATAGAGAAGGACATAACTAAAAATGAGGATATAACAGAATAGTCCAGGGCAGAATGGGTCATTAAACAGACAGAGCTAGAGAGAACCGGACAAGAGAACATATGACTGTATAGGAGTATAATGACAGGTCAGGACATAACAGAATATTGCATGTCGTATTAGATAATTACAATCCTCTATTTAAAGCTGCATAGTCTGATGAAATATCAAATTTTCGAAACCAAAACAATTATCGAGATTTGATTCTACATATTTAACTTACGTAATGATGCACTTATTGAACATTTGTTTCTGCATAGAAGGGAATACTGAGTCAAGTTAATAGAAGTTTTAAAACATGTTACTGCAGAAGCCTATTATGTCAGAGTTGTTACAAGCTTGCCAAAACTAATTTTCCATGTTTGCACTTCAAATATTTCAAAAGATTACCATTTAAAATAAAAGTAACATGACACTAATGTGAAGTATGTACTATTCGTTGATGTAGAATATTTATCACAGAAATAATACAGAAACTCAAAACCATCAGACTACGCAACTTTAAGCACGCAGCCAAAAATATACCATCACTAACAGAAAAACACAGTATTTAGAAGCAAGAAAACCTCAGGTATTACTAACACCAAATTCAAAAGATTTCAATAAAATTGGACTAGTGCTGCCCATCGGTGAAAACAAGTATTAACACACTTATCCATTACGAGCAGGGTAAATAAAGTCATCACAAAAAAACTAACGCTCCAGAGGTGGACCGACTGACCTACTCGTGTCACATGTCATGGATCGCGTGACTAGTTAACGAGCTGAGCCCCTTTCAAAGATGGTGGCCGGCTTGAGACGCTCAGAAGTCTGGCAAATGGAAGGGAGCAGACGACATTTACTTTATGCCTTCACAGGCCTGCTGAGTCACTACCAGTAACAGAGAACAGAAGAGCATAGAACAGGATAGAGCAGGACAGAGCGGACAGAAGGAGACAGAAGGGGACATAGTTGGACAGAACAGAGCAATGGCAAGAGTGCCACTTTTCAGTACAACAGAATGTTGGTGCAATGGGGACCTTTCAGTGTGCATGACTCTCTCGTCATATGGCACACCATGGCAATCTCTGTATCCTTTGGTGTATGGTGATTGTGTATGGCGGGGTTGGTGTGGTTGGGTTGTAGTTGTGTATGGTGGGTGTGTTGTGGGGGTGTATGTGGTGGAGGTGTAGGGGGTGTGGTGAAGATTTCGGTGTGTGTGGTTGGTGTGTGTGTGGATTTAGGGGCATGTGGTGGGAGTGTAGGGGGGTGTGGTGGGGTGTATGGGTGCGGTGGGGTGTAGGGGTGTGGTGGGGGATTAGGGATGTGGTGGGGGTGTAGGTATGTGTTGTAGGGGTTGACAGTGTGTGTGGTGGGGGTGTAGGTGGTTTGTGGTGGAGTTGTAGGGGTGTCATGCAGAGTGGCAGCACATCATTTTTAGCATCCCTAAACCCCCAGCACACACCTAGACCCCCACCACAGCCATAAACCCCTATCAGACATCCCACACACACACACCTATATCCCCTACACCAAACCACACCCTTATACCCCCAGTAACCCCTACACCCCCACCAGACACCTAGACCCCCACCACACACTTACACCGCCACCACACATATACAGCCTCACGACACACACACCACACCTATACCACACACACCTACACCCTCACAATACTCACTCCTACACCCTCACCACACACACCTACACATTCACCACACACACATACACCTCAACCACACACACATACACCCCCACTACACACCACCCCCACACCCTCACACATATCACATGCGTATGCCCCCACCACATCCCTAAATCCCATCAAACACCTACATCCCACCACACACTTACACCCCACCACACACCTACACCCCACCACACACTTACACCCCACCACACACTTACACCCCACCACACGCCTATACCCCATCACACAGTTACACCCCAACCACACACCTACACCTGCACCACACACCTACACCCCACCACACACCTACACCCTCACCACACACCTACACCCTCACCACACACCTACACCCCCACCACACACCTAAACCCTCACCACACACCTACACCCCACCACACACCAAGAGCCCCACACCCACCCACACACACACACACACCACACACCTACACCCCCACCACACACCACCACCCCCACCACAAACCTACACACCCAACACACACATAGGTCCACCCTTCTATCCAACCATGATGGCCTACTTGCTCCGGGAACGGGTGCTGCCAGCAAGTGTATAGCGAGAGAAATGGCTCATGAAAGGTCCCCGTTGGTCTTCAGGCAAATCAAATCAGATATCTAGCGGTTAGTTAATTGCTGCTGATCTACGTTCTGTGTTAGATGATTACAATCCTCCAAATAAAAGCAGTCAGCCAGCAATATACCATCACTAAAATAGACATACGATTAGTTGCTTGCTGCAGTTTTACCTCCTGGCAACCTCTAAGTTCATATCACTCTTCGGGTACCGACTTGTGACAGTGCACACTCATGGAAACTTTAAAGCAGGGCCCCATTGGGAAATCAGGCTGCTGGCACCATGACCCGATATCCCACTCCGTCGCATTATCCTGACACTGAGCCAACCAGATGTTGCCCTATTCTATTAATGCCGAGCGCCAGGCTAGAAAGTATCAATTTGATAAGTTATTGGTTTAACTGGACCGGGAATCGATCTCCCAATCTCCCGCATGGGATGTCATCGCTCTACCGATTCGGCCATCGCACCCATAGACATACGGTAGAGGAGGGACTGACTGACCTAACTATGTCACGTGTCGTGGATCACATGACCAGTTGAAGACTTGAGCCCCTTTTAAAGATGGCGGCCGGCTTGAGACGAGCAGATGGCATGACAAATGGAAGGGAGCAGACAACATTTCCTGCGCGGCTTCCCATGCCTGCGGAGTCACTGGCCGAACCGGAAGTCGACTCAGAAGAGATGAGGGAAAAGTGGGCGAGCCTAGGTGATGCAATGATTAGCGCAGTGATTCCAGCATGACAAGTGATGTGGGTTCGATTCCCGCTCTAGGCGCCATATTTAATTTTCATCAACGATAATATTTGTAATTAATTGTTTGTTTGTTGGAGCTTAACGTCCTAGCAACATCTAAGGTTATATCGGGATGGGCACTGACTTGTGGCAGTGTACACTGATGGTGACTTTATAATGCTGCCCCACTGTGAGACCAGGCTGCCGGTGTAAAGATTTCAAATTCCCCCCATATTCAAGTTCCCCCCCAGGAACTTGAAAACTTTTCAAATTCCTCCCAGGGGAATTTGAAAACGTTTTCAAATTCCCTCCCTCATTTTAACTTTCCCTCCCCCCCCCCATTTTGGGGGAATTTTCTTTATTTTTGTAATTTTTTGCTATTTTTGATTATTTTTCATGATAAATATTATAATATACAGAGAATAGCATAATGGAAATTATTACTAGTACAATAAAACATATTTAACCACAAATGAGACAAAAAGTCTCTAAGATGGTTAACAAAAAAAAATTATAGGTCTGAAATTTAAAACGTTTTTTAACGTTTTTTAAACAATTTAAAATTCCCAGAGGGAGGAATTTGAAAATAGGGGGAGGAATCTGAAAACTGTTTTTAAGTTACCCCCCAGGAATCTGAAAACGTTTTTACTTTCCCCGGAGGGAAGTTAAAAACGTTTTCAGATTCCCGGGGGGGGGAACTTGGGAAGGGGGGAAGTTGAAATTGTTACACCGGCACCATGACCTGATATCCCACTCAGTCACATTATCCTGATACTCTGCTAACCAGTCCTTGCCCTCGCTAGTAATGCCAACAAAAGTAAAGCCTGTTTTATTTAATGACACCTCTAGAGCGCATTGCCTTTTGTATCATATCCTCATATAGATAAAAGATTCACCCAGTACTTTTGGTACATGGGTCAATGACAACGTAGTGTAAATACAGGCGAAAATAGCTTTAGTATAGAACAGGAAGTAGAATGCCTGCCTCCAGTATCAAATGGGTACTTATATCGGCACAGAGTTGGTGAAATGGGAGAGAATGCAAAAAGACAAGATGGCGGCATTGGAACACCATCGATTTCACCTTTAAATTCCATTAAACTATATCTTTTATTATATTTTTCAACTCAAAGGTAGCGGGGAAATATGAATATATATATATAAAGAACAATATATAAAGCTTCTTAGATTGTGTAATTAGGCTCTCATTTCATTGCCCCGTATTTTCGACCGTTTTTATATATAGGGCTGGTATTCACCCGTGTACTGCGAGTACAGCATGTGTAAAGTTAGGAATTAGGAACGCCTGCACATATTGATGTCTAGTTCCTCAATGGTTGCTTCCGGTGCCCGCCAGTCTGCGCTGGTTGGTTTCCAGTGATGCGGATTCTGAGGGACACCAGTTTTCCAGGGACACTTCCATTCAAATGCATTGTTAATGGCCGTGAGAAGAAGTCAAATATCTCCCAAATTACACCATCTAGAAACAAATCGCTTCGTACACATATAGAAAACATCTTTACCATAAAGACTATATTAAATTTATAAGGTTAGGGTTCTTGAATTCTATTAATTTTGAATAAAACTAATGTTTTGCACTGCACGTACCATCAAACTCAAGGCATTGTCAATGGTGGTGAGCAATGGTCATACAGAAAATACAGAAGAAGTCAAATATCTCTCAAATTACACCATCTAGAAACAAATTGTTTGGTACACATGTAGAAAACATCTTTGCCAAAAACATTATATTAAATTTATAAGGTTAGTGACTTACGACCTTGAGTTTGAGTCTATGTACACGGCTGAGCACAGTACACGGCTGAGCATGCCACACCGGTACATACATAACAGTAGTGACAAGTTCCAATTTGGTAAGTCATTGGTTTGACCCAGCCGGGAATCAAATTGCTGACCTTCCGCACGGGAACCCTGAGCTTGACGCATTCGGCCAAAGCAACGGTTATGTCTTTGATTGACTAGGATCAGTTATGTAACATACATCAGTCAAAGCGGACAGACATGGAGAGAACAGGGCAACATGCGATTCTTGAAAGCATCGCAATATTGTGTTAAGCCCCAGTCACACATCACCGGATTGAGCAATGGACAGAATTGTCTAGTCCGGGCGTCATAAGTATCAAAATGTATTAAAATGCGTCAAAATGTTGCGATATCAGGTCAAAGGCCGCTGGACGAACCGACATGAAACTGACATGAAATGAAAACTTGTACGGACACAAAATGGACTTTATTTGGTTTCTGTCCGTTTCCCACAATCCAGTGATGTGTGACTGGGGCTTTACCTTTGTGTGATCAATGTACTTTATTCAGTTTAGCTAACAAACTTTTGAGCGCCGAAACCAAGATTCATCTGTCTTGGGTTAGAAAGTGTGCCATTTTTGTTAAGTTTATTTTGATGGAAAGTCAAATAATTGTTACATTTATGGAAACCCTGAGCATTGAGCTAGATTTGTGTAGATGATGGATTGATTGATTGATTAATTGATTGATTGATTGGTGATGGTTTTATTCAGTGGAAGCAGCAAAGAGCTTAGTCTCCACGTTATTTATTCAGAAGAATAAATGACGAGTTCAGGCGCAAAACCCTGTAAATGCCATTCCAAAATGTTAATTAAAACACAAGATTAATACTTGAAGGTAATTTTAATTCACAATAATTCCACTTATCTTGTGATGTAATGATTATAGAGCAATGACCAACAACATAGAAATATAAATAAATAATGTTGTTGTTTGGTTTGCTTCCAATCTTTATCTCAATTTTTGGATTGGCGTTTATGGGGTTTGACGCATGAACTCTTCAAATATTGACACTGATCACATGGCATAAAGTCGCCATATAAAGCCATAATTATGCCAAGTAAAACAGTGGCGGCCGTAAGTTCCTTGCTGATCCGACAGGTGGCGTTGTGAATGGGTTAAACCTCAAAGATTAAAGTACCAATCGGTCAAAACTCCTGCTGATGGCGTAAGCCGCAATCCACAATCCGCGACAAGCATTAGTGGGTTGGTGGCAATCCATAAATCTTGCGTCTTTTCACAATTCGCTCAATGCAAATGACGAACAAAAAAATACCAAGAACACTGCATAAGGTAACTTATTCAGATGATGCCTGCTGGCCGTGCGTTTGAAATAACTGTCCTTGAATCAAACCGAATACCTTGTAGTTTTGTGGAGTATAAAGACTTCTCCAAATACTACTATGAAAGTAATTATCCTGCTATTAGATTAGATAAGATTAGAGTGTTTGAGCTGTATGCTCAGGCCAAGTCGAAGACTCCACGATCAGGACCCACCACATGTGGTGAGGATGTTCTGTTCAGTTTTATCATGTACAGCAATGAATTTGAATCGGCTGGTGTTAGCTGGGTGTATCTGCGAATCTGAGCTTCATCTGGTATTGCCTTTAACACCTTCTCAAGCTGCCTTTTGAATGAGTGTACACTGCAGTTTGATAGGCTTCTAATGTAAGCTGACATCGTATTGGAGAGCTAGACTCCTAAGATAGAAAGACATCCTTTCCACAGTGTTCTTGTTGACGGTGAGGCTTTTGTATTTATTGCTGGGACCTTACCAAGTCTAGCATATCTTTTTGAATGATACATTGTTATGCCATAGTTAGGGACTTTGCCTCCAATCATTTTCCCGTTGTAAATCATTCGATATCTCTCGTTGTGTTGTTTTTCATATCTCGGTTTGTGCCATATCGTATTATCTCAAATTTCTTGTCATTTAACAGCATATTATTTGAAGGTTGCCATTTGTAAACATTGTTACTATTTCCCCTTCACTACCTGTTACTCACTACAGTATAATCCGTAAAACCAAACTTGAAGGCACCCTAGAAATTTGTTTGGATTAACAGATCATTGGTTTAACCGAGCTTTGACTTTAACTTGGCTTTGGCAAAAAACGCGGGTGCATTATGAATGTACAATGTATGTGGACACTATGATTATTGTATTTTATGTACATACAGTTTAACCCCATTAAACCAACTTCGGTTAAATGTGTAGAAGGAACCAGAAGTGTGCAGAAGGAACCAGAAGGAGCTTGCTTGTTTTATTATTATATATAGGTTGTAGAATCCAAGATGGCTGTCACACCTGACCAGCTCCTCCATTCCACAGTAAGCATGCTCCAATCTACCAATGAACAGTCAGCATGCTTGTATCCATGCCTCGGTTGTTTATGACTACAGTGCCCTGTTGTGTCTGGGTGTGCAATGATCCATAAATAACAGTTGGGGGGGGAGGGGATATGTGAGCAGAGCTGCTAAGGCTCTATCAGACTAAAAGTAGTGCCCCTCTCACACTGTCTATTAACACACAATGTCTATCTAAACTAAGTAAAGGATCACCAACACTACACAATACCATATGCATTTGGTTACATTACATCATTTACCTTTATAGATCATTTGTAAACCAGTTCACACCACCCGCCAATGTCTAATTATCAGAAGATTTTACAGATCGTTGGGTTTAACCGAGCTTGGTTTACCGGGGGTGTACTGTATGTAATACTCCTGTGACCATCCATTTAATATGTACTTTCCTGCTTGGGTTATGGGACGTTGATCTGCAGAATGCTGAGCAGGAGGTCTGCTATCAAGCAGCTCCCTAATTATCCTCCTACCCTCCAGGTGGCGCCTCACCCCACTACTATCGACCCATTCCGTCTTAGATTGTGCTTAATAAAGTGTCATCATCATCATGATGCTGTCGGTTGCGATGCAACAAAGACTGCTTTCATTACTTGACTGCCGCTCTCCATTTGGCTCTCTGCTGTGAGAGTGATGTCCATGAGTTGGTCTTAATGTCTCTCAGCTTCAGGTTTCTCTTGATCTATTTCATGAAAGCTGCCTGCAAAAGTGTTGAAGCGCTGCTGACTTTTGCAAGTTACCAGCGGCACGATCTCGGGGAGGAAATAGAGGTTTCACACTGGCAAGAAAATATCCAGACCAGCACAAAGCTATTTGTCTCTGCAGTGGCTGGTCGGGAGATGTTGGGTTTGATTGATTGATTGGTGGTTGCTTTATGCCGTGTCGGGAGCATAGGCCATATTCACGGTGAGAAATGTTAGTTTTTTGTTCAAACCATCGCTTTTACATGTAAAATTAGACAATCAATTATGTGCCAATAGACACTCATTAAATTAGAAAGCTCACAATCATATATTTGTGGTCAAGGGAACAAATTCCCATAGAAAAAGAAAAGTTTCATTAATAAATGATAGAATATATTTAGTAAACTATATGAGGTGGTACAGTCCAGCTGCCCTCAAAACGGCTAAAATGTTCTCCTGTTTTACCTTAGTAAGAAGGTCATGCATACTATCTGCATACTGGAGATGTTGGGAGTTCTATACATCAACCGCCCTTAATGCTGCCACAGTAACATGGTTTCTTGTTCAGGGTTTGCTCTCTTAGCCTTCGGTTCTGTCAAGAACCTGTACCACAAGGCAGTGGTTTACAACTCTGCAGGGCAGGGGGGTCAAACTCCCTGAGGTATTGCAATACCAAGTAGTGCACTATAAAGCTGCACCGACTGTAGTGGGGCAGCACTATAAAGTTGCCATGAGTCCTCACTGTCACATGTCGGTAGCTGTCCTGATATGACCTTAGATCTCAGCCAGAACTCAAACAACCAACCCTCCCCAGCTCTCATTGATTACTGGACATTGGTGTGACAGTAGTATACAGAGATGGGACAGGGTACCAGGTAATCACAGTCACCCGCTCCCTACTCTGCTGGCCTGCGGGAGCGCGCATTCTGGGTGCGCGTGCATACCGCCACTTCAGAATGTGCTTGCGCATGCGCAACGAGATGCCGTGATGCAATCCACTTAGGGAGGAAGGTGAGGGTCTCAGAACGCAGATTTCACTACATACTCCGGCTTAGCACGCCATCTGGTGATTACATGATAGACTAGGGAAAACATGGGCCCCCCCCACCTCCCCCCCCCCCCAGTTGTTAAGACACCGACCACGCAATGGCGAGCGCCCCCCCCCCCCACCCCCAGCAGTCGCTGTGTTATGTTTATTTGCCTCATAAACATCTCTAGAGCACACTGAGTTTTATCATTGGCTATTGGACATCAAACATATAGTCATTCTGACATATTTCTTTGAAGGAAACCCACTGCCACCACATAGACTATTCTTTCTGATAAGCAACAAGGATTAATTTATTTGCACTTTCCCACAGACACGACAGCACATACCACAGCCTTTGATGAACCAGTTGTGGGCCACTGGTTGGAATGGAAAATAGCCCAAACTGTAAATGAGTCCACTGAGCAGGATCAATCGGATGACCGACACCTTCATAGATGGACACTGTACCACCTGAGCTATGCCCCGCTCCCCTCATAAATAGAAGTAAGCCCCTATGAAGTGCTAATTATTCATGTTTTCCATCAAGGACAATGACAATGAACACGGTTTGGACCGAGAAATCCTCTGGCTGGACCCACGAAAGGTCTACCGATCGTTTATTAAGTCAAATTGTCAAATGACAAGAGGTGGCTAAAACATAGCAGTCTGAAACCACAGGTTGTTGGTGTTTTGCATCCTGGCAACATATAAGGTCATATGTGTTGAGCGTCCGTCTCCTGTTTTGTTAGGTCGTGCGATTCGAACCCACAGATCTGAACCCTGCTCGCATCAAACCAATGACTTAAGAATTGATACTTGTCGCTTCCTAGCCTGGTATTCGGGATTATTATGATAGGGCAAGGAGTGGTTCGCTCAGTTTCAGAATAATGTGACTGAGTGGGATATCAGGTGATGGTTCTGGTTACGTGGTTTCCCTGTGGGGCAGCACTATAAAGTTAACATGAGTGTGCACTGTCACAAGTCAGTACCTGTCCTGATATGACCTTCGATGTTGGCAGGATGTAAAACTCCAACAACCAACCAACCCTATATAAAATTGACAGATGCTAACTGCAAAGCGCAACAGCAAATTCCATTTTGCGCAAAATGGATTTATCGGCTTTTCCTCCTGAATCCTTCAAATGTGGACGGAATAATGGCCAAGGCGCAAGTTCGCTAAAATGTAGGGTCAGTCCTGCAGGTCATCCTGGCTGTAGCCGATCCCACGTTGTGTGCATTTATTAAGTGACAGATGGCGGTCGGTCAGGAGGGTGCTTAGTTCTCTGCACCACCGTAGTGGCACTACTGGTTTGGTTTAGTAAATTCATTCTCCCTTCTCCCTCTCTTAAACCCTCCCTGGAAGAATAGTTTCATAAATAACAGCAACTGAAGTACAACTAGCACCCTACAGCACCTGACTAAACCAATAAAACATATACTAACCACAAAGCTATAGTTGACAAGGCAATTTAAATGAATGTAGCCATTATCTGCATATTCCGAAATCCACTACTACCTGAAATGGCAAGTCATACCCATCGTGTTAATGTTTTCTCACAGGTATGATCAGCAAATCAATGACATCATCATCATCATCATGCTGTCGGTCACAATGCGACAAAGACTGCTTTCGTTACTTGACTGCCGCTCTTCATTTAGCTCTCTGCTGTGAGAGTGATGTCCATGAATCGGTCCATTTCATAAAAGCTGCCTGCAAAAATGTTGAAGTGCTGCTGGCTTTTGCAAGTTATCAGCGGCACTCTCTCCAGTCTACATGTACAAGATAAGATCCCAATAATATTTCTAGTCCCTAACTTCAACCTGCTATTGTCTATATTGTTCATACCATGTCATCATCTAATCCATAAATAGTTCATATGCACCATATTTGCTAAGGCCGGAAGACCAGCGCCTTGGATTCACCGGGGGCGGAGAATATTTTGAGGTGGCGATTCTATTTCGCAACACCGGTTCTACCCTCAGCTTCCATCCACCGTCCTGATGTGAGGTTGCCAGGACGTAAAACTCCAACAACCAACCTACCAACTTCCAACCCTCTCTCTATCAAACTAGAGGAGTTATCTATCCCCCCACCCAGCACCACATCACATCACCTGCCTCCAGTCCATTCAGGTGCTGCCCCAATAGGGCCATTGTGCCAAGCTGCAGGCCTCTTCCCAGAATGCATCATAATACATGGGGAGCCGGCGTCTGCTGAATCCCAGCGGGACGCAGGTACCAGCCTGCATTCAGCCAGTCGGCTTTGTGAAGTGAGCCAACAATAACACCAACAACATCAAAAAAGGATCAACAATAAGAAAAAAGAAGTGACAACAACAGTAAAAAAGGAACAAATCCAACATACATCGAACAACAACAGCAATAAAGGAGAAACAACAACAGTAGTAAAAATGGAGCAACAGCAGTAACAAAGGAGCACCAACAACAGAAGTAAAAGGACTAACAACAACAGCAAAAAAGAAGCAACAACAGCAAAAAGGAGCAATCACAGTGTTGCTTGATTGTTGTTGTTGTTTTACGTCATAACAACATACCACCTTGTGACAGTGCGCACTCATGATAATAACTTTAAAGCGCTGTCCCACTGGGAAATCATGCCACCGGCACCATAACCTCATATCCCACTCGGTCACATTATCCGGACAATGAGCTAACTGGTCCTTACCCTATCCTGATAATACCGAGCACCGGGCTAGGAAAAGAACAAGTATCAATTTTTAAGGCATTGGTTTGACTCGACCGGGAACCGAACTCCGGACCTTCCGCATGCGATTCCTACGCTCTGCCGATTAGGCGTTCGCACCCGGTCTGTTTCCATTGGACGTGGTTAGTGGGTGGCGAGGTTAAAAAAGGCTCTCTTTTATAGTCACTTTCAAATTGACCTCCATTTTACATGCAGTGGCTGGGCGGGGGATTACAATGTTGTAATTATTTATTCAGTGTTGACATTGTGTCGGGTTATTCACTGTTGCCATTTGTGGGGGAATGCCGGCACAGCGGAAGTGTGTGTGGGTGGGGGGTGGGGGGGGGCTGGAGTGTTATAATAGGGGTGGATTGTTATAATAGGGGTGGATTGTTATAATAGGAGCAGAATGTTATAATAGGAGTGGAGTGTTATAATATGGGTGGATTCTTATAATAGGGGTGGAATGTTATAATAGGGGTGGAATGTTATACTACGAGCAGAATGTTATAATAGTGGGTGGATTGGTATAATAGGGGGTGGATTGTTATAATATGGATGGAGTGTTATAATATGAGCAGAATGTTATAATAGGAGTGGAGTGTTATAATAGGGGTGGATTGTTATAATAGGGGTGTGATGTTATACTAGGGGTGGCATGTTATAATAGGGGTGCATTGTTACAATAGTGGTGGATTGCTATAATAGGGGTGGATTGTTTTAATATGAGTGGAATGCAATAATAGGGGTGGACTGTTTTAATAGGGGTTGATTGTTATAATAGGGATGCATTTTTATAAGAGCAGTGGAATGTTATAATACGGGCCACTTGTTAAAATAGGTGAGGAGTATTACAATAGGGGTGGATTGTTACAATAGGGGTCAATTGTTATAATAGGGGTGGAACGTTATAATAGGGGTCAATTGGTATAATAGGGGTTGATTGTTATAATAGGGGTGGATTGTTACAATAGTGGTGGATTGCTATAATAGGGGCGGAGTGTTTTAATATGGGTGGAATGATGTAATAGGGGTTGAGTGTTATAATATGGGTTGAGTGTTTTAATATGAGTGGAGTGTTATGTTAGGGATGGAATATTACATTAGGAGTGGATTGTTATAATATGGGTCAATTGTTATAATAGGGGTGGAGTGCTATAATGTGGGTTTGATCATTTTGATTACACAGTACAGGCAGAGTGAGCCGTCTTAGTATTATAGGGTCTTTGGTGCAGGCTACAGCACTTATACCCCTGTGTACAATTGAATCCTCTACTCCAACTAATATATTTACCACTGGTCATCGTTACCAATTATGTAGAATGGCTAAAGCTCGATTCTGTGGTTGTGAAGGCAGGATATAGTGAAATCAATACAGACAAAGAGAAAGGAAGAGTATAACGTGTGAAAGAAGAGAGAGATTCAAGCCCTCTGGTTTATTAGTTATGTGGTACATGGGATCATTGTAGAGTATCACCCCCACCCTTTTCCCCCAATGGGAAACAAGCATTCTTGGTTCTACCAATAGGGATTCAGCATTCCTGGTCCCCATGGCTACCAGTGTTCTGCCCACCACCACCAAGCTGCGTGACTCCCCTGGCCACCACCTGCCTTGAGCCTGAGTGTGGTGATCCTACCTAGCAGAGGGGGGAGGGGGGAGGGGGTAGGCTCTGCCAGCACCACTAAGTCTATTTACATGTCACTCAGGCACCACCAGCACCTACATATACACATACATGCACCTGGTCACGTATACCCGATCAGTAATAGAACATTTGCATTCCCCCCAATGCCGTAAATCAGAATATTTTACATCTGTAATTGTAAGTCTTTTAATTGGGTTACATCAATAAGTCGTTAAATGCTTACACTTGTGTGAAATATTCCGATAATGATGCACTGGCGGGGGAATGCAAATGGTCTATTGGTGAAAAAGCTACATAGGGCCAGGTGCATACATGTTTATGTAGTTGCTGGTAGTGCTTGATACATTGGTCAATAGACATTGTGTGTTAGTCAGATAGTGTGTAAGGGGCACTTGGAGCTCTACACACTACCCCCTCCCCCCTCTGTTAGTCACGGATCACCACACACTCAGCTCAGGGCAGGCGGTGGCCAAGGGAGCCATGCCGCATGGTGATGGTGGGCAGAGCACTGTAACCATGGGGACACAGGAAAGTTTGATGTTCATTGGTAGAGCTGTATATGCTTGATTCTCATTGGAGAATACGGTCAGGTGGTATGCCATACCAGATCCATGTACCACTATAAATAATAAACCTGAGGGATTGCCTCTCTCTCTCTACTTTCACTCTTTATACTCTTCCTTTCTCTTTATGCCTGTATTGATTTCACCATAGCCTGCCTACACAAACACAGATTCCAGCCGTGGACTTTATAATGTGACTGAGTGGGATATCAGGTCATGGTGTCAGCGGCCTGCTCTCCCAGTGGGGCAGAACTAAAAAATCGCCATGACTGCGCAATGTCACAGATCAGTACCCATCCTGATATGACCTTAGATGTTGCCAGGATGTAAAACTCCAACTCCCAACCAACTAACCTTAAGTGAGTGAGTTTCGATATTGTGTATGCTCCTCCCTGTTTATCGCGTTGCCTACATTTGTGTTCCTATTGAATTTCCATTTTGTTTGGTTAGCTTTGTTGTTGAAATGCACGATGATGTGGAGATGGGTGGGGGGCGGGTTGTCAAAGACCCTTGATTACTAAGACGCCTCACTCAGCCTGTATTGTGTAATCAAAATGATCAAACCCACCACTTGGTGCGCTGGCTGTTCTCTTGGTTAAACAGGTGCTATATTATATGTATAAATGTATATATGAATGTGAAAGATGCGTGATGATGGCAATGATGGTGGTGATGTTGATGATGATGTGTATTTGTTTCATAACAATTTCATATTGATGTGTATTCATACTTACCTATCTCATGTATACTATGATTGTATGTGTTTAAATGTGAAACACCAACCAGCAGCTGGGCTGATCAAACCAACCACAAGGTGGCACTGCAAAATTTACATTACCATGGGAAAGATAGGGAGTGAGCCATCTTAGTATTATAGGGTCTTTGGGGGGGTTGAGGGCGGGGATCGAATAGTCTTAAAACTTACCCATGACCAAAACTTCATCAGGGATATCGCCATGTTTTATGTCAAAGCCATTGTGAGTGTTTTGTTATGTCTATGTTTGTGTGGCCTATTTGGTTTTTATAAAATGTGTTATTTGTGTGCCCCCCCTGTTTCTATGTCTGTCTGTGAGAACGCATCTTTTTCACATGGCATCCCTTTTGTTAGTAAGTCAGCTTCTTGTTCATGAATTAATCAATGAAAGAATGAATGCAGGAATGACGAGGTTTTCATGGTGGGGTGGGGGGGTGGGGGTTCAGATGTGCAGACTATGGGAACCTTTTCAGAGCTTTCCACACGCTATATCTGCATGCCCACAGAGTGGGTGCGCATGTTTTGTTGTGTTTCTTTTGTGTGTCTAACCATGTTTCTCGTCATGTCTGCGTATTAATTCCTATTTTGTGAGGCTATTTTTTGTTGTTATTTTATTTTATTGTTAACAAAAAAGGTTACCTGAAGGCTTGCGGTTCTCCTTTAGTAACCGCCTCCCCACCAGCACCCCCCCACCACCTCGACCCCCCCCCCACCACCACGACCACCCCCACAACCACCACCACGACCACAACCACCACGACCACCACCCCACCACCCTCACCACCCCACCCCAGCACCACATTAACCACCTCCACCCCGCCCCCCGCCCCCCGCCCCACCACCCCACCACCACCTCGACCCCCACCACCACCACCACCCCCACAAGCACCACCACGAGCCCCAACCCCACCACCACCACCACCACCACCACCCCCGCCACCACCTCCACCACCCCACCACCACCTCCACCACCCCCAGCACCACCTCCACCACCTCCACAACCACCACCACTGCCACCAACACCACCACCACCACCGCCAAAACCCCGCCCCACCCAAAGTACAAAGCCTCATCCCCTCCCCCGCCCTCCACCCTCAACCCCCACCCCACCACATCCCCCCACCCACACCACCACCCCCACTTCGCTACCTGCCACTTTACAAGCTGCAGTCCATGTTCATTTCACTTCCCGCTTTTCCAAGGCCACACCCCTCAACACGCACAGGAAAAGTACAAAGCCCCCCCCCCCCCTCCTCACCCCATCCCCACAACCCCGACCCACCCCCACAACCCCACAACCCACCACCACTACAACCACCCAAGCGCCACTCCACCGTCAAAGATAAAGCACCACCCCCTCCCTCCCCCTCCCCCTCCCGCCACCCCGCCACCCCCACCCCAAACTCCCCTCCCCCCACCCCTCCTCCACCCTCCTTAACCACTCCAATCCACTGCACTCCGTCCACCACAACCACCATTCCACTCCCTCCACTCCACCCCACTCCTGCGCCACTCCCACTTCACCCCCTCCACCACAACCACCACTATTCTCTCTTCACAACCACGCCACTCCAGTCACTCCACGCCACCCTCACTCCCCAACCCCTCTCCATTCACTCCCACGATACCCAACTGCTCCACTCTCCAGGTCCCACCTCCACTCCCTCTACCACCACCCTAACTCCCCTCCATCCATCCCAACCCCCACCCTCCCTCCACTCCTCCTGCCCTCTCCTACAAGGTAACCCCCCCACACTCCTTCCAACCCCACCCTCACTCCCCTCTCTCTACCCTAACCACCCCCCCCGTGAGTTCACCCTCCACCCCACATTGGGGGGTAAGTATGGTGGGGGGGGTGGGTGTGTTTGGTGGGTGGGGGTGGGGGGGTTTGGGGGGGGGGGGGGGGTGGGCGTGTGGTGGGTTGGGTGTGGTGTTTGGGGGGTATAGGGAGGGGGGTGGTGGGGGTGTGAGGGGGGGGGGGGGGGGGGGGGGAGGTGGGGTTTGGAGGGGGGGTGGGGGGAGGGGTAGTTGGGGGGGTGGGGGGGGGTGGTGGTGTTGTTGTGTAGTATGTGTGTGAGGGGTGGGGGGTTTGGGGGGGGAGGGGGGGGGGGGGGGGGGGGGGGGGGTTTGGTAGGGGTAGGGGTATGTGGTTGGGTATTATGGTGTTGTTGTGTTAGATAGTATTATTGGTGGGTGGGGGGGTTTTTGTTAAGTGGTTGGATTTTTGTTTGTTTGTTTGTTGGGGATTAGGAAATGATGGTGGGGGGTGTAGTGTTGGTAGTGTTGTGAGGGGGGGGTGTGTTGGGGGGGGGGGGGGGTGGGGGGGGGGGGTGGGGGGGGGGGTTGTTTGGGGTTTTGAAAGTTGATTGGGTTTGTTGGGGTGTTGTGGGGGGGTGTTGGGGGGGGTGTGGGATTAAACCCTACCTCCACCCCGTCCAGCTCCCACCCTCACTCCCCTCCCTCCAGCCTAAAACCCCACCCTATCTCTGCCACCCCCACCCTCACCCCCCTCCCTCCACCCCACCCCACCTCCTTCCTACCCCCACCCACACTCCCTCCCTCCACCTTAACCCCCCCACCTTTCCACCACCCCCACTCCACACTCCTCCCCCCTGACACCCTACCCCAAGCCACACTCCCTCAAAAACAAAAAAAATTCCCAACCCTAACCCCACCCCTACATCCGTCCACCCCCACCGTCACCTCCCCCCTCACCCCCACCCTCCCTCCTAACACCACCCACACTCCTTACACCCACCCTCTCTCCCCCTCGCTCCACCCTACCCCCACCCACACTTCCTCCACACACCACCCTCACTCCCCTCCCTCAATCCTAACCCCACCCCCTCTTCACTACTCTAACCCACCCCCACTTCTTCCACCCCCACCCTCATCCCCTCCCTCTACCCTAACCCCACCCCTCCGTCTACCCTAACCCCACCCCCACTTCTTCCACCCACCCTCACTTCCCTCCCTCCCTCCACCCTCACCCCACTCCCACTCCTTCCAGCCCACCCTCACTCCCCTCCTTCCACCTTAACCCACCCACTACTCTTCCACCCCCACCCTCACTCCTCCCCCTCTCCTCCCTCCACCCTAACCCCATCCACACTCCCTCCACTACCACCTTCACCCCCTCCCCCTCCACTCCCACCCCTCCATACCCCATTAACCCCGGACCCGCCAATTCCGTTAATCCATCCACACTAGCCCCACCCCCACACCACCTGGTGGCCGACACATGCAACTAAGAACCATACATTGCCAATTACCCAGTCCTTCCTATAGATAATTTCCACCACAAACCGCGCCGTCTGATGGCAACATCAAGAACTAACCATGGATGGCAGCTCACAGCATGCCTCTTTGAAAAGGTCTAGTTCACTCTCTAATTCGATTCTGTGTTCATCAGCTATACGCCATGCCCAATAACCCTACTTCAAAGGGGTAGCCTCTATCCCCAACCGAGCCCACCCTCGATAATTCCCTGTTTCATTGCGCATATGTTGTTGTCTGGACAAAAGTGAGCCTTCCGCTTCAACAAATATCACCACTAACATGGAACATCAATGGAAGTTACCTGCTGGCTAGTTGTTGGAGTTTTACATCTTGGCAACATTTAAGGTCACATCAGGACGGGTACCAACTTGTGACAGTGCACACTTATGATGACTTTATAGTGCTGCCCCTCTGGGAAATCAGGCCACCGGCTAGCTAGTTGTTGGAGTTTTACGTCTTGGCAACATTTAAGGTCACATCAGGACGGGTACCAACTTGTGACAGTTCACACCTATGGTGACTTTATAGTGCTGCCCCACTGGGAAATCAGGCCACCGACACCATGACCCAATGTCCCACTCAGTCACATTATCCTGATATTGAGCTAACCAGTCCTGGTCCTGTCCTAATACTGCCGAGCGCCAGGCTAGGAAGTGACAAATCCCAATTTTGTATAACATTGGTTTGACTGGAATGGGAATTGAACACCAGATCTCCTGCATGTGAGGCCTGCGCTCTACCGTTTCGGCCACCACGCCCGGTGGAAGCAACTTAACCGGGTGTGGTGGCCGAATCGATAGAGCGCAGGATTCCCATGTGGACTGCAAATCCCAGCCGAGTCAAACCAATGACGTACAAAATGGATACGCGTCACTAGCTAACTTTGGCGCTTGGCATTAACAGGATAAGGCACAGACTGGTTAGCTTAGTAACAGGATTATATGAGTATGCGGTATGTCAGGTCATCTCCTCATCTCCCAGTGGAGCAGCACTATTAAGTTGTCATGAGTGCATAATTTTACAAGTCGGTACCCATCCTGATATGACCTTAGATATTTCCAGGGTGTAAAACTCCAAATAACAAACAAACAAACAACAAGTGCAATCATGACTTTCAATGTGTTTTGAGGGAATGTTCGGTGAGATTTTTGTACACGGCCCCCCCACCTCCAATAGTCCGTAATGCGGACAATAGCCCGTTGTGGAAACATTGGCCCGCTGCACCAAACAACAGGCCGACCGGTGCTGAGCCCCGGAGGTTGGAACAACAGTTGATCACGTGATTATGCAAATGTCGTCTGCGCGCGCAGCGCGTCGCAGCTTCAATTTCCGGAACGCGTGAGTTATAAAAATAGCCCAGTTGTCGAATGTTTGACGGATGGCTGGGGTAGTTTACAATTGGTTCCAGGACGCGTAGGACCATGGGCCACTGGGACCAATGACCACTGGGACCATGGACATGTAGGACCATGAACCTGAAGGGCCATGGACTGTTGGGACCATGGACCACTGGGACCATGGACCACAGATTACAGAGATCATGGACCACTGGGACCATGGGCCACTGGGACCATATACAGGTAGGACCATGCACTACTAGGACCATGGACAGGTAGGACCATGAACCATTGGGACCAGGGACTGTTGGGACCATATACCACTGGGGCCATGGACCACTGGTTGCATGCCCCAGTAGGAACATGGACCACTTGGACCACAACCCACTAGGACCAGGGACAACACAGATCATCACTGTGACCATGAACTGATAGGACCCCCCCCACTTTCGGACCACGGACGCCTTGGACCTTGCACCACTGGGACCACAGGCGGCTAAGACCATACACCGCTGGGTCCATGTGTACAATTTTCCGATCTAATGGCATGAGGATATATGTGAACTCTACTATAATAAATTGCAACTTGTCTATATAATGGTAAATGGTAATATATATAATCCAAAGGCATATGATGGATAGGTGGAGTTGGTAAACTATTACTCATTAGGTATAGAAATTGTATAGTAAAATAGTATTGAGGCGGAGTGTCACTTCTTAGATAGTCTTTGGAGGAGTCGCCTCAAATACCCCCTCCCCCCATGGTGTTATTTATGGATCACTGGCCACCACAAGGCACTGGAGCCAGCATGACAAGGCCTTGGATACAACATATTGCACCCTGATTGGTGGATCAACCCATGTGACCACCGCCATCTTGGATTCTAGAAACCTATATAAGATAATAAACTAGGGAGTCTCACTCTCCTACTTTCACTCTTTACCTACTTTCCTTCATTACCTGTATTGATTTCTCATTAGCTTGTCCACACCATTCACACCACCAGCCGGCGACTTTACACATGGATCACTGGAACCACAGATGGCTAAGACCATAAACCGCTGGGTCCATGGATCACTGGGACCACGGATGGCTAAGACCATAAACCGCTGGGTCCATGGATCACTGGAACCACGGACGGCCCAGAGGACCCCCAGTTTATGTGACCTTGCTAATCTGACCTTGGTAGAATAAACCAGGGAGCGTCCTGGGATTCGAGGCTATCTCACTATTAGTATTCCTTTTATTCTTCAAGCCGAGTAATTGGTGAGTTTTATGTCCTGGCATCATCTAAGGTCATATGAGTATGGGTGCCGAATTGTGACAGTGTGCAATCATGGCACCTTTATAGTAATGTCCCACTGGGAGACCAGGCCACCAACATCCTAACCTGATATCCCACTCAGTCACATTATCCTGACACTGAGCTACCCAGTCCTTTCCCTCTCCTATTAATGCCGAGTGCCAGGTTAGGAAGCAACAAGAATCAATTTGATAGTCATTTGTTTTCATGGAGCGTGAACCGAAGTCCCAAACTTCCGCATGTGAAGCCCAATTGGGCCACCATGGCACAACTACAGTAAAGCACCATCACCAGACTAATGACTTATAAAAGTGATCAATACTTGTAGCTTCCTAGCCTGGCACTCAACATTAATAGGATAGGGCAAGGAACGGTTAGCTCAATGTCAGGATATTGTGACTGAGTGGGATATCGGGTCATGGTGCCAGCGGCCTGATTTCCCAGTGAGGCAGCACTATAAAGTTACCATGAACGCACACTGTCACAAGTGGATCCCTATCCTGATATGACCTTATATGTTGATAGGACGTAAAACACCTCCCGACCTATGCTCCATTAAGGACTAAAGTTATGTGGTTCGATATCGGATGCAGTAGCGACGTTAATTTGACCATGCGACCAATGGTTGGTCTCAATATCAGGATAGCGTGAGTGAGTACTGGTACCCTGTGATGTGAAGTAATCTTATAAAGGCGACATTAGGCGCATTAAGGGCCTGTCACACTACGATGTATGTCATCAGCGCATGCTCAACGTACAACAATTTGCCAGTACGTCGGCATTCGGCAAACTTTTCAGGGGCAGGGGATAAAAATTGGCGAATACACAACGTACGCACAATGTACGTAACATATACAGAACATATCTCTGACCCATTGCTAGCATATGAGAACGTTCCTGTGCCTCACAAAACGTTCGCAAAACGTTCACACAACGCTCACATATGCTCATGGTACACTGACCAATGTTACATACGTTACTTCATCTCAAGAACTATAGCATATACGTTAAGAACGCTGGAGATACGGCAGGCATACGTTGATAGTGTGTTAGGAGTCCATTATACATCCGTTGGCTGTACACGGACTGCATGTTCCCAACAGGCTGAACGTACGGCTAACGTTTTCCAACCTATCCAAACCTACCTCTAACGTGTGCATAATGTACGCCGACGTATGCCAAGCATATGCCGAGCATATGAGAAATGTTTGAGTCATATGGTGACATATGTTGAACATTTTGAACATGCAGAACAATCTTTTAGCGGCTCGACCTATGCTGACATATGACGACATATGATGCTGTATCCCAAGCATACTCGACAAATGCCCAATGTATACATAACGTATGACACTGTATGCCGACATGTTGGTAGAAAATTGCATATGTCGGCATACCCTAAGCCATACTGAGTAGTGTGACAGCCCCTTTAAGTTGAAGGACTACTCAAGTTAAGGAAGCATTACAGGCAATGGGTATTGACTGTAATACTCTGCCCTACCTCGAGTCATATAGAGATCCCCAATGAGGGGATCACGTGACTGGAAACTGGGGAATTCCCTTTGGTTTTATTAGATCAGTTGTTGGTGGATCGGGACGCAGCTCAGGTGGTAGAGTGTCCACCTGTGAAGGTGTGGGTCATCCTATCGATCCTGCTCAGTGGACCCTTTTGCAGTTTGAGCTATTTTCCATTTGAACCAGTGGTCTACAACAGGTTCATCAAAGGCTGCGGTATGTGCTGTCATGTCTGTTGGAAAGTGCATATATAATAAAATACCCCTTCCTTCTTATTGGAAACAGTAGCCTATGTGGTGGGAGCGTGTTTCCTCCAAATAAATATGTCAGAATGACCATTTGTTTGACATCCAATAGCCGAAGATAAAAACCGATGTGCTCTAGAGGCGTCGTTAAATAAAACAAGGTGTACTTTGGTGAGTGGGGGCACGTACGTTTATACTATAGGTTTATTTGGTGATTTGTCAATACAACACCCCCCCCCCCCCAACTTCATGTACAGATGCACTTAGGACACGGGTGCTTAATCATGCACAGCAGTGCTGTAAAGTTTAGCGGCCAAATTACCACCAACATTAATTAAAATTAGTTTGAGTTAATATTTCTCTTATTTGAATATCATTTTAAATGGAGTATAATTAATAAGTGTTGTTTGGTTTAAATAACAAGTAAACGCTGCAGTTCTTTTCAGCAGATACTATTTATTTAATTGTGTTGGTGACCTTCGAACATAACATTATCAATATTAATATTGTAGTAGTCGGCACTGAACTCTCAGGCAAGGAGCCACATAGACAGGTAGGCGTGGTTAGTATGGTGATATCAGGGATCCTAGGTGGTGTAATGGTTAGCACACTGGCCCGTAATGCAAAGAGATGTGGGTTTGAGTCCCGCTCTAGGCACAATATTTCCCATTTTCATCACCCCCCATGACATTGACCATGATCCTATGCACGCTACACGCTTATGGTTGTTGAACCTACCCTGTGTATGTATGTGTTAGTGCATTGCCTGTATGTATGTAATTGTAAGCAGTAAATGACCATTTAAAAGAATTACAATTCCAGGGGGACAAGTGTAGTAGGCTGCACTGACCTCTCAGGCAAGTAACCACATAGACAGGTAGGCGTGGGTAGTATGGTGATATCAGGGAGCCTAGGTGGTGTAATGGTTAGCACAGTGGCCTGGAGTGCAAAGAGATGTGGGTTCGAGTCCCGCTTTAGGCACAATATTTCCCATTTTCATCACCTCCCACGACAATATCAATACCAATATCTATTTAAAAATGGGTCAATAGTCTCCTGAAAAGTGGCTACAAATGTAGTTCCTAGCAAACATAAATATCATATCACCTTCGGTTATCAATATTGTCAGAATGTTTGTACCCTAGCAACATCTGAGGTCATATCAGGACAGGCATCGACTAGTGATAGCAGACACTCATGGTCATTGCTGCCCAACTGGAAGATCGAGCCTCTGCCACTATGACCTGATATCCCACTCAGTCACATTATCCTGACACTGAGCAAAGCAGTCCTGGCCCCATTCAATTAATGATGAACCACAGACTAGGTAGTAACAGGTATACATTTGCATTTTAGCAGGGAGCCAGCGCTCATAATTTGGTGACTCCGCCTGCTGTACTCTTGGATTAAAGGAGTGTACGGCTTGCTTCGCTCGGTAAAGTCTATGTTAGATCGTCATGGCACCATAGCGATGGTGAGTAATGGGCAGAGTGCTGAAGCCGATATGCATTGATGCTAACACCAGATCCATTGATGCCACGCGCAACCTCTTATTCAGGCATTACTGTATTTCATGATTCTCTTCTACATAATTTAGGAGCTTTCTGAATGACTTTCATTGCAGGTGTCATGCCTTTCAATGCAGATGGGATGTCTTTCATTGCAGATGGGATGCATTTCATTGCAGGTGTCATGCCTTTCAATGCAGATGGGATGTCTTTCATTGCAGATGGGATGCATTTCATTGCAGGTGTCATGCCTTTCAATGCAGATGGGATGTCTTTCATTGCAGATGGGATGCATTTCATTGCAGGTGTCATGCCTTTCAATGCAGATGGGATGTCTTTCATTGCAGATGGGATGCATTTCATTGCAGGTGTCATGCCTTTCAATGCAGATGGCATACCATCATTGCAGATCGCATGCCTTTCAATGTAGATGTCATGTCTTTCATTACAGATGGCATGCATTTCATTACAGATGGCATGCATTTCAATGTAGATGTCATGTCTTTCATTACAGATGTCATGCATTTCATTGCAGATGGCATGCCTTCATTGCAGATGGCATGCCTTCATTACAGATGGCATGCCTTCATTGCAGGTGGCATGTCTTCATTGCAAATGACATGCCTTTCATTACAGATGGCATGCATTTCATTGCAGATGGCATGCCTTTCATTACATATGTCATGCCGTTCATTACAGATGGCATGCCTTTCATTGCAGATGGCATACCTTCATTGCAGATGTCATGCCTTTCAATATAGATGTCATGCCTTTCATTACACATAGCATGCATTTCATTGCAGATGTCATGCCTTCATTGCAGATCGCATGCCTTTCATTGCAGATGGCATGCCTTTCATTGCAGATGGCATGCCTTTCATTGCAAATGGTATGCATTTCATTACAGATGTCATGCCAATCATTGCAGATGTCAAGCACTTCATTGCAGATGGCATGCCTTTTATTGCAGATGGCATGCCTTTCATTGCAGATGGCATGCCTTCATTGCAAATGGTATGCCTTTCATTGCAGATGGCATTCCTTTCAGTACAGATGGCATGCATTTCATTGCAGATAGCATGCCTTTCATTACAGATGGCATGCATTTCATTGCAGATGTCATGCCAATCATTGCAGATGTCAAGCACTTCATTGCAGATGGCATGCCTTTCATTGCAGATGTCATGATGTGTGTTTATTGCTTTCTATGCGTTAAGTTTGGTTTGATGTCAATAGTTGACAGAAATGTATATTTGAAGGAACTAACAAACGATATGGTTCATTCAGATTTTGTTGGGATAAATTGTAGTCTGTTGTCAGTGAGTGGTGAATTGACACTGCCTATGAGCTGCTGTCAATGATTATCGTCTGCTGTCAATGAGTATCATTTGCTGTCAGTCATGTCATACCGCTTGACTACTGCTGTCATCAATGGTCATCCACTGGCAATGACTGTCATTTTCTGACAATGATTTGACATAGCTTGATTACCAGATGGGTTGACCGAATGAGTTGAGCATCCATCTCCCGTTTTGGTAGATCGTGGGATTTGGAACCCTGGTTGAGTCAAACCAATCACTTAAAAATGTATACTCGTCGCTTCCTCGCCAGTTTTGTTATCAGTTAACAGGGAAAGAGAGGGAGATAGCAGAAGGTTAGGTAGGGAGCTGGCACGATATAGAGAGAGGCAGCTTGATTATGAGTGAGCGAGAAGTCGGCAGAGAGAGAAAGAGAGAGAGAGGAAGAAAGGGAGACACATTTCAAGACAGGCAGAGAGGAGAGGGGGATGGAGAGAAGTGACGTCGGTCTCTGATTGGTTAATGCGCAGATAAGTGGTTTGCGCATGCGTCAAGTTAAGCTGTCACCAGGACTCGCACAGAGGGTTCTGTGTCTGGGTGGTGGTGGTGTGGTGGTGTGGTGGTAGTGTGTGGTGGTGTGGTGGTGGTGGTTTGCTGTTGGTATTTGGTGGTGTGGTGGTGGTGTGGGGGTGTGGTGGTGGTGGTTTGGTGTTGGTGTTTGGTGGTGTTGTGGTGGTGTGGTGGTGGTGGTGGTAGTGTGTGGTGGCGGTGGTAGTGTCTGGTGGGTGTGTGTGTGGTGGGATGGTAATGGTGGTGTGTGGTTGTGGTGGTGGTGTGGTGGTGGTGTGTGGTGGTGGCGTGTGTGGGGTTGTGGTGGTGGTGGTAGCGTGTGGTGGTGCTAGTGTATGGTGGTGGTGTGTGTGTGTGGTGGGATGGTGGTGGTGGTGTATGATAGTGTGGTGTAGTGGTGGTGGGTGGTGATGATGCGGTGGCATGTGTGGTATTGTGGTGGTGGTGGTAGTGTGTGGTGGTGGTGGTAGTGCCTGGTGGTGGTGTGTGGTGGGATGATAGTGGTGGTGTGTTGTGGTGTGGTGTGGTGATGGTGTGTGGTGGTGTGTGGTGGTGTGTGTGGTAGTGGTGGTGTGGTGGTAGTGTTGTGGTGGTGGTACTGGCTGGTGGTGGTGTGTGTGCTGGGATAGTGGTGGTGTGTGTGGTGATGGTATGTGTAGTGGTGGTGTGGTGGTGCTGTGGCGGTCGTGATATGGGGTGGTGTGGTGGTGTAGTGGTGGTTGTGATGTGGGGTGGAGTGGTGGTGGTTGTGCGTGTGGTGGGATGATGGTGGGCTGGTGGTGTGATGTGGTGTGGTTTTATGGTGGTGTGGTGTTGTGGTATCATTGGGGTGGTATTGTGGAATTGTTTTGGTGGTGTGTGGTGATGTTGTGGTGTGTGATGGTGTGGTGGTGCGGTGGTGTGGTGGTGTGGTGGTGTGGTGATGGTGTGATGTTGTGATGATGTGTTGGTGTGGTGGTGTGGTGGTGTGGTGTTGTGGTGTGGTGGTGTGGTGGTGTTGGTGAGGAGGTGGCTACCTGGGTGGTGTGACCAGAGAGGGTCTTGGGACGTTGTAGTGACGACGAAATGGAACGCCCGTGAGAGGGTCAAAGGTCGCGGGTACAACCGGAAGTAGGGCGGCAATGATGGACGACATATCACTATAGGGAAGCCTCCAGGTGGCGTGACGAAGGGCGGAGGTTGGAGGGGGTGTAGGATGGGTGGGTGGATGTAGGGTGGGTGTAGGGTGGGTGGGTGGGGGATCGGATGGGTGGGGCTCATAGATATCCGCGTCTCGTACCAGGTGGCGCCTCCCCAGCATTGAAGCTGAAACCATCAACCGCAAGCTGAGTGCCACCACTGACACCATCACCATCACAATCACCGCCATCGCCACTCGTCAAATGTGACCAAGGCGTGCCACGATCAAAGCCGCTGTCATTTACCACCACCCCCGGTATCACCACTAAACACTGAGGGCCGCTCCCAATGACGCCGCCCGCCTGCCTCAGATGATAACTCTCCCACCGCTGTTACTATCAACGCACCACTGGCGTCATAGTGAAGAGTACCTACATCACTGTCCGCCATGCGGGCTCTATCAATTGTGACTGCAATTGGTTAAGATAAAGTCGGGCAGTGCTAGTGATACAGACTGTTTGAACAGTATGGTTACCATATCGTGCATGCCAATGGCAGTGCTGGCAGCTGTATTAATTGATAAAGTCGGGCAGTGCTAGTAATACAGACCATGTGAGCAGTATGGCTACCATATCGCGCATACTACTGACAGTGCTGGCAGCTGTATTAATTGATAAAGTTGGGCAGTGCTAGTAAAACAGACTGTGTGAACAGTATGGCTACCATATCACCCATAGTAGTGAGAGTGCTGGCGGCTGTATTAATTGATCAAGTCGGGCAGTGCTAGTAAAACAGACGGTGTGAACAGTATGGCTACCATATTGCCCATAGTAGTGACAGTGCTGGTGGCTGTATTAATTGATAAAGTCGGGCAGTGCTAGTAATATAGACCATGTGACCCCAGTATGGCTACCATATCGTGCATGGTAGTGACAGTGCTCTTTTAATTGATAAAGTCGGGCAGTGCTAGTAAAACAGACCGCGTGAACATTATGGCTATCATATTGCACATGGTAGTGACAGTGCTGGCAGCTTGATTAATTGCTGCGTCAATCGGTCAAGATCAACGGGGCTCACCACAGGCGCCGCTGCAGGTATCGCCACCACCATCGCCGCCATTGCCATCAATACTACAAGCACTGTTGGCGTAATCAATTTTAACCACAGTGGGTCACAAATAAAGCTGTCTGCACTACTGCCACCCATGGCGGTACAATGATTAACCTCCATCATCACTGAACCAGACAGGATGGCCGAATGAGTTAGAGCGTCCATCTCCCGTGCTGGTAGATCGTGGGGTCGTGGGTTCGAGTCCCGGTCGAGTCAAACCAATGACTTTAAAATTGATACTTGTCAGGATAATGTGAATGAGTGGGATACCAGGTCATGGTGCCGGTGGCCTGGTTTCCCAGTGGGACAGCATTATAAAGTCACCATGAGTGCGCACTGTCACAAGTCGGTACCCGTCCTGATATGACCTTAGATGTTGATTGGATATAAAACAACAACAAACAAACAAACAAACCATCATCACTGTCTCCACTACTGATAACATCCATTCATGGGTGGTTTGCTTTTACTGCGAGCATTTGTTTATAAATGTGCCTAACAACTAATACATTCCTTGTATGGGTCTCAGTATTAGTAAATACTAAGTATGTACTGTTTCATTTATTGAAGTTGTTCATCTGGACTGTTATGTACAATTTATTAGAACATCAAATTGCCATTTGTACATCTGTTGCGGTTCAGGTGTTTTTGTGTGTGTTTTAATTTGTTTAATTTTGTTTGTTTTCTCTCTTGCCTCATATCACCCATCTCATCTTCCATAAAATTCACAAATCACTTAATTTGATATGTAAATAGTTCTAAGCGCCATGTGGGCTGGATTGTAGGGTATCACGACTCAGGTTGCATACATGACCTTGATGCTCTACAATCCCATGTATTAGCTTTCTTTTGCCCTAAAGAAAAAGATTTTTTAAATAACAAAAAAAATAAATAAATAAATAAATAAAAAGGGTTAATGGTCAAAGGTCAAATTGACTATGCCTAGTCACTTGTCCATTCACTCTTTGCACAACAGCTACTACCAATGTCCGGGTCCAGCAATGTCAACTACAGCAGGGCATGTTTAAGTCACGTGACTGCTATCAATAAGTAGCACATCACGTGGCTGCCCTTAATTAAGGCTGCTCAGATCACGTGACTACTGGGAATATTGGTCAAATACGTGAGTTATAGCACCATTCAAAATTTGTTACGGAGCTATATAAGGCGGTATAGTACTGCTGACTGAAGTATTGGGTGGTTTGTAACCTTTGCGGTTACTGGCTGCAAATGTGGCAGCATTAGGTTCCGGCATCGATGAATCGATCCAAAGGCCATGGAAAACGGAACTTCTGTGGAGAGGTAATGGTGGCGACTTGAGTCCGGGTGGTGTAGGGGAGTAGAGGATGGAATTGAAAGAGGGATTTCCAGTCTAGAAGAAAGTGTGGTGGTGAAAGAAAAGGCCCCCACCCAAGCCAAGCAAACCCTCTCCCCTAGTCTGTTGTCTTTAAGAAGGGTACCAGACACGATGGGTGAATGAGTTGAGCATCCGCCTCCTGCTTTGGGAGATCTGGGGATCCAAACCCATGGTTTTGAGGGTTCAAACCCTGGTTGAGTCAAACCGATGACATAAACATTGATATGTGTTACTTCCTAGCCAGGTGCTCGGCATTATTAGGACAGGGCAAGGACTGGTTGGCTCAGTGTCAGGATAATGTGACTGAGTGGAATATCAGGTCATGGTGCTGGTGGCCTGGTTTCCCAGTGGGGCAGCACTATAAAGTTGTAATTAGTGCACATTGTCACAAGTCGGTACCCAGCCTGATATTACCTTAGATGTTGCTAGGACGTAAATCAACAACAAACGAGCACAGCATCAGCATCACTGCATTCACGTGTTTTTGCATGTGTTTTTTATTATTTTTATTTTGTTTGTTTTCTCTTGCCTCATATCACCCATCTCACCTTCCATAAAATTCACAAATCACGTAATTTCTGCATCACAACTCAGGTGGCATAAGTGACGTTGATGCTCTACAATTCCATGTATTAGCTTTTGCCCTCAATAAAAAAAAGGAAATACAAGAAGACAAAAAAAGAACGGTGTATATGGTGTAGTTCCGGAGTCACAGTCTGGCTTCAGAGGTAACCGGAGCACTGTGGATATGATATT
Organism: Branchipolynoe longqiensis; assembly: GCA_030323885.1. Lineage (NCBI taxonomy): Eukaryota > Metazoa > Annelida > Polychaeta > Phyllodocida > Polynoidae > Branchipolynoe > Branchipolynoe longqiensis. Next base: position 12,827,842 of record CM059200.1, read on the forward strand.
TTGTCTCCGACAGCTACAAGAAAAGTGCATTGAGCAGGACCGACCACTGTACATGGTATTTGTCGATTTCACTAAGGCATTTGATACAGTCGGGAGGACCGGGCTATGGCAGCTACTGAGGAAGTACGGATGCCCAGAGAAGTTCACAACTATGATCGAGGCTCTACATACAGGAATGATGGCGAACGTTAGTGCTGGAGGGGAAGTCTCGGAATCGTTTGGGGTTACCAATGGGGTCAAGCAAGGTTGTGTACTGGCCCCCACGCTCTTCTCCATCTTCCTATCAGCAATGCTAGACGAGGCTTTCCGAGACATGGGGGATGGCATCTATATACAGTCCAGACAGAGCGCTGACCTATTCAATGTCGCACACTTCAGAGCGAAGACCAAGACTACTCAGATACTGGTGAGAGAGCTACTATTCGCAGATGACAGTGCACTGGTTGCCCACTCTGCTGAAGAGACCCAGAAAATAGTGGACGCTTTCTCCGATGCATCAAAGAAGTTTGGCCTGAAAATTAACATCAAGAAGACGGAGGTGCTGTACCAACCCAACTCTACAAGAACCCGAGAGGAGGAGATCATGGTTGACGGAAACAAGCTGAACTCTGTTCCGGAATTCACCTATCTCGGAAGCACTATATCAAGTGATGGACGCATTGATGCTGAGATACAGAGGAGGATGGCCAAGGCTAGCGCATCTTTCGGCCGACTACGCCAGAGACTCTGGAACAACCACCATGTGTCCATTCGGGTCAAAGGTAAGATCTACCGCGCAATCGTGCTATCCACCCTACTATACGGAGCCGAGGCCTGGACAGCGTACAGACAGCAGGTGAAAAAGCTGCATGCCTTCATGATGCGACATCTGCGTTCAATCATGAGGCTAACCTGGAAGGACAAAGTGACGAATAAGGAAATACTCGAACGGATGGGGCTGCCCTCTATGGAAGATCTTCTGATCAAAAAGAATCTCCGGTGGACTGGACACCTCATGAGGATGTCATCAGACAGGCTACCAAAGCAGATCCTCTATTCTCAACTGTCTTCTGGCTACAGAAAGAGAGGGCGCCCCCGTCTCCGGTTCAAAGATACCATCAAGAGAAACCTGAAGCTGAGAGACATTAAGACCGACTCATGGACGCAACTCTCACAGCAGAGAGCTAAATGGAGAGCGGCAGTCAAGTAATGAAAGCAGTCTTTGTCGCATCGCGACCGACAGCATGATGATGATGATATGAAGAGTTCGGACACAAAACCACATAATCGCCATTCCAAAAATAGAGATAAACACTCAAATCAAACCTACACAAAGATTTTATTTGTATTTTTCCTACGTTTTTATTCATTGCTCCCTAACCATAGGATCATATGAAAATTGGAATTAGTGAGAACTAAAATTATTTTCAGGGAAAAATGTAACTTCCAACTTCTGGTGTGTAAGCGGAAGCTGCGACCTGGCAGGTTTTCCTGCAGGTCCAATCCTTCCTGAGGGACCAGCGGAACTCGGAACATTTGAGGGGTCACCTACAAAGGTCAAGGTCACACACCAAGGTCACAGTGGGAAGGTTAAGACAGAGGATTCAAAACAGGGTTCTTATAACTGTCTACACATGAAAAATCCTGTGTGTAAAGGAAATGCATGATAATGAGCTACCTTAGCCAAAGGAGGGACACACATCTCCTCAGTCTCATGTATAAAATCTCCAATGATAAACAATATGCTGACCATAAAAAGAGAGTAACCAGAGAGAGTGATGCTACACTCCTAAAAATCCCAAAGCCACTAACAAACAAGATGACTAAAGCACCAATTTACAGAGGTGGCACATTATGGAATAAACTCCCAGTGAGGACAAAATTGTCCATAAGTCTCCTTGAAGTGAAAAACTTAATGAAATTCCAACAGGCCTGTCAGACCCGCACACAGTTATAGGTATTCCACAGGCCATCCTTGCCCTGACCATTGTACATACATATCTATGTATAAATGTTCTCAAATGCACTACACTGCCCTGCATGCTGATCCCCTACCCCACCCCTACCCTACCTCTACTACACCTTCTTTGAAATTGACATAAAACCTGTCTGATGTAAGTCCCCACTGCATTCTCAAACTTGCGATCCCATCATTAGGCCACAGAATACAAAACACCTGTGATGGGATCCAACAATGGGCAGGTTTCTCACATTTCGAATTGGTGATTGGATCCACTGATTTGCATATTTACAATATAATATATATATATATATGTGTATTAGAGATATGTTATATCTTTTTGAAAAAAGAAGAGAGAGAGACAAAGGAAGAATGAAGTGTTTAAAGACAATTCTAGAATCATGCAATACCATATGATGCATATTCACCAAGTGCATAACTTATTAACAGATATGTTGAACTGGAATTGTATGCAGTTACTATTACAACTAATAGTTCATTTATATTATGCTTCTATTATCGAACTGGATTTTCATGTGGTTATTATTGCAATTGATATTTATATTTATGTACCAACAAATTGTACTGAACGGCCGGAAGACCAGTGCTCTGGCACTGACAACATAGATTATTTGCCGAATAAAATACATTTAGTAATAAAAAGAAATAAAAAAAAGACGCTAGCCCTGAAACGAGAGAAGTGTGGGTTTGAATCCAACTCTACGAGCAATGATTTATTCATTTCACAGACATTCCCCAACTCAATGCCTTTAATATCGAGAACTTTGCATTGCATGCCTCAATTAATTTGGTATGCGGAGGACTCAGGTCATTGGGGGAATGCTTACAAACGGAGAAATAATGCATGCAGTAGATAACTACACAACAACTGAAAGTGATAAAACCAGGGGACCCATGAGACTATTACTGTCTAGTGGTGAAAACAAGTCATTTGACTTAACTGTGATTTGAAGCATTAATACACCCATCACAGCAACAATATAATGCTTTTACTTCAAATTTATTAAAGTAAAACCTTTCAAATAAAAGTGACGTCATGCTGAAAGAAATAGGAACGTTTAATCATCAATGTTCTATATTTAGCTATGATTGAAGTGCGAAACCTTTGCGTTGCCAGCAATACTCACAATGCCTTTGATTCAAATGGAATGACACCCCTGTCCGAAACCTGAGCCACTCGCAGACGCCTGTGTCTTCATGCCTGCATACTTCCGCTCGCCTCACAATGGGGCCTGCTACTGTCCCTGGACACTTTCGAGCAAGCCAACACAGCAACCATACCTCCGATTTCTTCCAGCCACTTTCCCTTCTTAAGATTTTAGCCAGTTTACTTATTAAACCTGGTCTTGTACCTGCATTTCCTTGCTTGGTCGGTGATTGGAGGTTGACATCCTCGCAACAGCTAAGGTCATATCAGGCGGGTACCGACTTGTGACTGTGCACTCATGCCGACTTTATAGTGCTGCCCCACTGGGAAATTGTGCTGCCAGCACCATGACCCAATATCCCCCTCACTAATGTTATCCTGACACTGACCTAATCAGTCCTTGGCCTATTCTATTAATGCAGAGTGCCAGGCTATGAAGTGACAAGTATCGATTGTATAAGTCATTAGTTTGACTCCACTGGGAACTAAACACACAACTTTCCACACGCGAGGCCCGCGCTCTACTGATTTCGCCACCGCGCTTGGTCCCTCGTTGAGTGATTCCTCTTTGAATCATGCATTTCTAAGAAGCACGCCTCTGGTATTACCCTTTTTGAAGTCATCTTACTACCTTTGCCAAAAATATCACGGTTAAAGTATTTATGGACCATTTGACGTAGCTCAGGCGGTAGAGTGTCCACCTATGAAGGTGTCGGTCATCCAATCGATCCTGCTCAGTGGACCCAATTCCCATTCCAACCAGTGGTCCACAACTGGTTCATCAAAGGCTGTGGTATGTGCTGTGATGTCTGTGGGAAAGTGCATATAAAAGAGCCCTTGCAGCTTATCGGAAAAGAGTAGCCTATGTGGCAACAGCGGGTTTCCTCCAAAGAAATATGTCAGAATGACCGTTTGAAGTCCAATAGCCGATGATAAAAATCAATGCGCTCCAGAGGCAGCGTTAAATATAACAAGCCTTACTTTAAGAAGTATGCCCCTTTTGTGAATGCATTTTACTGCCTTTGCCATCAATCTCATTCCTCTTCGAACAATGCATCCGTTAGAAGTATCCCCCTTTTGTGCCCTTTTAGTCGGCCCAGCCTCGTTCTGAATTGCAAAGTAGAAGTTCCCCGCGGCAGTTCACTCTGTATACATTTGCATTTTTTCATGAGGCATCTCTCCTTCCGCCCTCAACTCGGACCCAGTCTCACATACAACGACAAAAGCACACCTGCCCAGCAGCCATGACAGCAGACGGGATGGCTGAATGAGTTGAGTGTCCGTCTCCTGTTTTGGGAGATAGAGGGATCCAAACCCATGGGTTTGTGAATTTGAACCCTTGTCCAGTAAAACTAATGATGTAAAAATGGATACTTGTCGCTTCCTAGCCAGGTGCTCTGCATTATTAGTATAGGGCCAGGACTGGTTGGCTCAGTGTCAGGATAATGTGACTGAGTGGGATATCAGGCCATGGTGCTAGTGGCCTGGTCTCCCAGTGGGACAGCACTATAAAGTTGCCATGAGTGTGCGCTGTCATTGGTCGGTACCCTTCCTTATATTACCTTGCATGTTGCTAGGACGTAAAACAACAACAAACAAACAAGCAGCCATCAGGCATGGGAGTTCCCCACGTACTGTAAATCGCATCCTGTGTGTTTTATTAAAATGACAAAATCCGATCACAAAAATAGAGACACACTTTCTAAATAAGTAAGACTACAATTCTATTGATATTGTTGTCGTCCTTACACGAGCCCCCCCCCCCCCCCCCACCCCCACCCCCACCCCCCCCCCCCCCCCCCCCCCCATCCCCACACACGCACGACAATATTGTTTTGAAATAAAATAATGTTGGGTAAATTACATAACATTGTGAGAGTGTTATTATATTGGTGGACTTGCTTATTGATTTGAATCTTTCTGAATAGGCAAATGTTGGTTATATATCATGCAGATATATCGCAGATACATCGCTTGAATGGTATATTATGCATATTGTCATTAATGTGATGATAATGGAAACATGTGCTTCGAGCAGGTTTCGACAAAATAAGCCTAACTATAATAATAATAATACAATATTTATTTCCACATGATCAATATACACACAAGTTGATATTTATATCAGTCATTTTGTTCACATGAAAAAGGAGAAAGTAGAAGTACAATACTTATGAGGTGCTTTCCCCATTTAAAAATAACACAGGTACATGACTCCAGGGAATCATGTATCTGTATATAGTTATTTAGCTATGCCCCTATATGTCACCTTTTATAACTTGATTTGTCTCGTGAGATGGATCTGACCGTTATTTGACTTATATTGAAGCAGTTAGTTCAGAGGGTAATGGGAGGTTTTATTTTGTATTGATAGGGACACTGAAGAACATTAGGGACTATTCTCTATTTATATACACATAATAACTTAGATAGCACCCACATATTAAATTTACTTCACTCTTCAATGTGGCGTGGCCAGACACTGGACTCATATCCTCGCAGGGAAGAACAAGTAGGGCTCCACTCATTCAGCCATCCTGTCTTGGATAATTTAAGTTGATTGTGCAATCTGGCATCAATCTGCATGAAAAAAAGCTTCTTCTCGCAAATATATCATCGGGTATCTGAATTTAATACAAATAGTATTCAGACAACCAACAGTAGATCAACATCACCATATCTGGACAAATCAGCATGAATTATTTGTTGTTATAATGTAGTATGACTACCTTAAATTTGCATAGTCCGATGGTTCTGAATTTCGGTATTCTTTCTGAGATAAATATATTAGATCGATCAGTAGTATCTACTTTACATTAGTTCAAAGATAGTTTTATTTTAAATGGTAAACTTTTGGGATATTTTTAGTGCAAATATGGAAAATTAGTTTTGGCAAGCTTGACAAAACTCTGACACCATAGACTTTTGCAGTAACAGGTTCTGTTAAATTGACTCAGTATTGCCTTCTACCCAGAAACAAATGCTTAGTAAGTGCATCAATATCTAAGTTAGATATGTAAAATCAAATCTAGATCATTGGTTTGGTTTTGAAAATGTGATATTTCATTGGACTATGCAGCTTTAACTAAGTTGGATTATTACATCTTGTGCCATGGTTGATATCGAAGACCCTATAATACTAAAGACGGCTCACTCAGCCTGTACTGTGTAATCAAAATGATCAAACCCACCACTTGGTGCGCTGGCTGTTCTCTTGGTTAAACAGGTGCTATATTATATGTATAAATGTATATATGAATGTGAAAGATGTGTGATGATGGTGATGCTGATGATTATGCTGATGATGATGTGTATTTGTTCATAGCAATTTCATATTGATGTGTATTCATACTTACCTATCTCATGTATAATATAATTGTATGTGTTTACATGTGAAACACCAACCAGCAGCCAGCTGATCAAACCCACCACAAGGTGGCACTGCAAAATTTACATTACCATGGGAGAGATAGGGAGTGAGCCGTCTTAGTATTATAGGGTCTTTGTTGATATATGAGACTGTTGTCCATTGTAACAATCCACATACTATCTGCTTATGCATTTGCTCATGATAAGCTGATTTGTTTTTCACATGGTGTTTCATAATCCCAGTAGAATACATGTTGATTTGAAGCAAATGTCCTTGTGTTTTCAGTGTAACCGTTTCTGTGCTGTTTTGTGTCAATCATTACAATGGACAAACAAAAAAGAGTTCTCACCTTTTGAGACAGGCTCATATGTTATTTTGGTATGCATTTGTATTGGACAGGCCGCAAACTATGATAACAAACTTGTCTCCACAACCTTTCCCTAGCCACTTCCATTGGGTCTGTTTGGCAGTAGAGGTCAAGTGTTGATCAAAATTTTACTAATGGTGCTGTCTGGCATTCACTATATCAAATCCTGACACTTGTTGTCAATATCCGGTGGATGTAAGGAGGGATGCAGGTGGCGCCACTGGTAATGTGTTGAGTCTAATCTTGTATAACAATATAATAGTAATTCCCTTATATATCGTTATGCTTGCATAATGTGCTATACATCACTATATATATAAAGTGCCACATGTTAAAAGTAGTAAAGTGAAAAAGTCACTGGTTGTGCTGGGGGGATCACTCTGGAACCAAGTACCAGCAGACGTCAGGAACAGTGATTGTTACAAAACTTTCAAGATAAACCTCCATGCACATTTAAATCAACCAGCCTAGGCCAAAGCAGATCACCGCCACACTGGGGGTCAGTATTGACATTCCTTTCCCTGTCCCCACCCCTTGCCCTCTCTCCCGCAAACAAACATCCACTGACAACTCAACCAGTAGCAGCCAACTAGACTAACAAACCCATCTACAATAGAATGAGCCTGGAAATGATTCTAGTTGGATCCTACTGAGGTACATGATTAATCAATATTAACCTACTTACTAACTCAATAGGCCCCACCTGAGATTACCATGAATACCAGTTCAATCACAAAGGCCCAACCTACATCCCACCACCACCCTATCAACGAGTATGTTACTACTAGAAAGATAATCAGTTATGTCTACCCCTTCTAATGCTTACCATACTAGTCTAACATAGTTACCTCCCCGCATATGTTTCTTTTTTCTTTTATCTTGTTCTTTACCTGTCATTCATGTGCCGATGGTTTGCTTATTTCCCTGTAATTTGTTGTTGTTGTTGTAAATATAGTTTATTCATTGAATAAAGTCTTTTGTCAGCGCTGTGGCACTGGTCTTCCAGCCATGTGACAATACAGTTATTTACAATATATGCAGCTAGCCCAAATCAGCTGAAATAACAATATCAAACATTCAAAGACTTACATATGGTATAGTTTGACAATTCACATACAAAAATAGCAGTTATATGTTGTATTCCTACACACTTGATACATACATGTGTATTGATTAGACCTTTACATTACGGAGTGGTTAGGTGCATAGTTTTCCTTCATAGGTTTGTATGCCTACTATGTTGTGAATTGCAAAACTATCATGTTGTTGGAGTTAACATTTTGAGATGGAGTGAGTGTTAGTAGAATGTTTTTTTTATTCTGTTAGATAGAGTGTGGTTAGCTTATAGGGTTATGCTTAAAAGGTTAATACCTCAGGTGTGTTTTTTGACTACATGAAGTAGTTTGAGTAAGTAGGTTGTTAGTAATGATGGGATAAACAATGCTTGGAGGATTGTATGTTTCAGTCATTTAGTAGTGTAATGCCCACGGATTAGAGTCTATGTTTGTACAAAGAACCCCATAATACCAAGACAGCTCACTCAGCCTGTACTGTGTAATCCAAAATGATCAAAAACCCCCATGTGCGTGTGCTGGCCATTACCCGGCTAAACAGATGCCACATTATATGCTCAATGTATATATGAATGTGAAAGCTGTGTGATTGGGATGGGCGACGATGATGTGTGCCTGTTCATAGCAATCCGATATTGATGTGTATCATGCTTACCGCCTCATGCGGATATAACCAATGTGTTTACATGTGAAACACCAACAAGCAGCTGGGTCAATCAAACCCACCACAAGGTGGCACGCAAAAATTTACATACATGGAGGATAGGGAGTGAGCCATCCCTGGACATAGGGCCCGGTCTTAGCAATACTACCAGACTGATACACCTTTCCGAATTTGTGGGCAAATAATTTGTTCGGTGGATAACTTGGTTTTTGGCAGCAGGCTGAAAGGAGCGCATGGGGTGGTGGCGGGGGGTAGGGATTGGCCATAGGTGCTTATAATAGATAGCTATTAAAATATGGCGACCTCATCACTAGGCCATATTGCCTATCTATGTTGTGTATGGTTTGTTTATTGTGTAGTAGGGCAGTTGTCAGTAGGGCTGGAGGACCAGTGCATTAGTACTGACAACATGTTATTCGGAAAGAATAAAAAAACACTTGAACAAAAAAACAACAAAACAAGTAGAGCCAAATTGACCGGTCCCAGTGGGTCTGGAAGGCGGGTAACGACCAGACACAGATGGCATCCAAGTGTCAAAGCCTCTGACTAGTGGTCAGGTGTGGCCACAAAATCTGGAGACTACATGCGCTGCAGTAGAGACGGGAGATGATATTAGCCCAGTTGTGTTGATGACACCCTGGTTGTAGAGTGCAATGTAATTATGCTCTGTCTATAGTCAGCTTGTCCGTGTAATGTGTGTTGGATCGCCCATCCAGCTCATAAGGTGATCACGTGACCAGTTATCTGAGTTACGGGACTGACTAATAGTAATAAAGCAGATGTAGTACGAGCTTGAAGTGTACGCTTGTATTTGAGCCTGTCTCAAAAGGTGATATACGCTTTCCTTTTTTTTTGTCCCTTGTGTACGATTGACACAAAAACAGTTACAGAAATGGTTACCGTGAAAAACACAGGACTTTTGCTTTCAAATCATATGTACTTCTATGGGATTATGAAAACCCCAAAAAACCATGTAATAAAATAAAATCAGGTTTATCCTGAGCAAATGACATAAGTAGATAGTATGTTGATCGTTACAAATGGACAAGTTTTGTCCATACTGATTAGCACCTTTTGAAACAGTCGTATTATTACAATCGCTACTGTACATGATTACTCTCAAGCACAGTGCAATGCCGCTCTGATTAATATCTGTTTGGAGCTTTCTGACCGGTATGTTGTAGCAAGGAATTCGCAAACCCCCACTTGTGAATTACCTAGGAAAATCGCAAACCACCGATACCTTATATGGGCCATGGCGGGTTTGCAATTTCCTAGGAAATCACATATGCCCCCTGGACATCACAAACCCCCCCCATGTTTGGCAGTCTTAAAGCAAGCCATGTGCTGTGTGCAGGTTTGTTTTGCTTTTAAAATTCCCACAATGCTGGAATTACATACTGGACTATTGTAAAAATTGTATTGATGTAAGCATAAGTAAGCAATATTCATTTTTATATAAGGGGGATCCCTCACAACATGGATTAAATGATAATTTTTAATTTCATGCCTGTCACAGCAAGGGCCATCTTCACTGCGAATCACTTCACAAGAAGGATAGGGAGAACAAGGTCAATGTTTGTCAAGATATAGACTATGCCATTAAGAAAAGCCAGTAGAGTAGAACTATCTGTATCATTATGCCTACATGATGCATGAACGTGAATAAAGCCCATTTTTCAGTGCATCTGCGGTAGAATTACGAACTGAATTATTTGCAAAGATGTTTTCATTAGGATTAATCCATTTGATACTCCTTTGAATTCCATTTTATTACCCAAGATCTGGTAGAAGGTCAAATCAAACATATAGCTGCATGCTCGGGGTGATAATGCTTACAATGCATGGTGGGGTTTGCCGTCATCAGGAGGGAGGGGGTTGCAATTTCCTAGGAAATTGCAAACCCATGGGGTTTGCGATGTTAGGGGTTGCGATTTCCTGCTACACCGAAAAGATAAACCTATTTATTTTATTTTATATATTTATGTGTTGGTTTTATTTACCTGTCCATAACGATTAGTCCACCATCATGGCTTATTTTTCATTCGCTTGAATAGCAAAAAGACTCAGATGTTAATAGTAATTATGTTAGTTGTCTTGCTGCCACTTTTGCATGTTAGCCTAGTTTTGAACCCGATGGGATGGCCCCGAATGGTTAGAGTGTCCTTCTCCCGTTTGATAGATCGTGGGATCGTGGGTTCGGAACCCTGGTCGAGTCAAAAACCAAAGACTTAAACAATTTATTACTTGTTGCTTACTAGCCTGGCGCTCGGCTTTATTTAGGATAGGGGCAAAGCCCGGTTGGCTCAGGATAATGTGACTCTGAGTGGGATATCAGGGCATGGTGCTGATGTCTTGAGCGTCCAGTGGGCAGCACGATATAGTCGCCTATGTGTGTGCCACTGTCACAATCGGTACCCATCCTGATATGACCTTAGTGTTGCTAGGATGTAAAAACAACAACAACTTAGGTTGGATGCTTCCTGTTTTGCATAGGTGAAGGCTAAGTTTTTTTAGGTGCGATACCCTTACGTGATTTATCATTGTCATTTCTAGTTGTTCATCTTCATGGCGGGACAGTTTAAAGTTGCGAGCAACTCATAAACTCTCCATCCATCATTCATCATCATGCTGTCAGTCGCGATGACACAAAGATGCTTTCAATTACTTGGACTGCCCGCTTCCATTTAGCTCCTGCTGTGAGAGTTGTGTCATGAGTCGGTCTTAATGTCTCTCAGCCTTCAGGGTTTCTCGCTGATGGTTTCTTTGAACCGGAGGACGGGGCGCCCTCTCTTTCTGTAGCCAAAAGGCAGTTGAGATAGAGGATCTGCTTTGGTAGCCTGTCTGATGACATCCTCATGAGGTGTCCAGTCCACGGGATTCTTTTTGATCAGAAGATCTTCCATAGAGGGCAGCCCCATCCGTTCGAGTATTTCCTTATTCGTCACTTTGTCCTTCCAGGTTGTCGTCACCATCCACTAGTCAACTAAAGTGCCGTAAATACGGATACTACCCCCAACCTAGATATCAAGTGGTGTTTTCCCGCCACCCCATCGAGTGTCATCTAGAGACTGTCAAGGCCCCAGCAGCAGCGAAGTGAGGGAAACCTGCCACTGAACTGGCGGGCAAATAACAATAAATTTACGCTAACCTTATTATAGCAAGCCAAAGCCGATGGCTTCTCATGTGTGCTGCCTGCCGTCAACAATTTTAATGTCCATGCAATTCCAGTTCTAGCGTAAAGAAGAAAAAGTCAGAGTGCGTAAATCACTTACACTGTCCATCCACTATATATTTTAAAGTTGAATAGTCTGATGGATTTTTTTTTTGAGTTTCTGCCATATTGTGATATGAATGCAATCACCTTACTTTGTTTTCTAGTGTACTGTGCATTGGTTTGAAGTAATCTGTTATTATGTGCTGCATAATTTATTATGCAAATCTGATTTGTGGGTGAGTAGTTTTATTATTTGTGGTCGGATAATACCTTAGTAGACACCAGTTCGGTGGAGCCAGGGCCTGCTGCGCTGCTATGCGAATTACTTGTATCACTAACGAAATGTATCTTATTTACAACTGTCATAGCGGCTGTCTGTGCAGTACACGCTCTTCCCAAATAGATGTCAATTTGGATTCCACCACTGCCTATAAGTGATAGTGCCACCAAAGTCCATTGCTCTCATACCATGTATCTATTCTGTGTGGGAGGTTACAAATCCCTTGGGACCGTTAAAAGTGTAGGCTCAGGCTTTCTATTGACAAACTGCCTAAAGGGTGTGGAAACAAGACTGTTCAGAAGTATTAATGATAGGCGTATAAATCTTCAACAAAGAGAAATGCATTCATGTGCTTTTGTGCACTCTCGCTACTCTCCCAGCCTGTGATGTTGGGCAGGTGTCCTATCTTGAGCGTCCTGGGTCAACTTGCCCGACTGCCGCCATTTCTGGTTCGGGGGAGCGCAGTACTACGCATTGCCAACTCAACGTTGTTGCATCGCCACTTGCCAGGACACATTTTGACTTTAATAAATGGTAGGGCCTGTTTCATAGATGGCCAGCCAGAGAACTTCTCATCGAAACTGTGCCTTGACTTGTTTTCCATATCTTAAGGGTTAGATTATAGATGGTTCATTTTGGAAATATTTTTAACTGAAAAGCATCAGCGATTAACTTTGGCTTAAATGCCTGTCCTCACCTTACCGGATTTGAGCCAACGGATATAAAGCGGCCAAAGAAATTTCTAGTCCGATGGTGTTCAGTATCAAAATGTATTGAAATGTGTCAAAATGTTGTAGCTATCAGGTCAAGGGACGCTGGACGATGGACATGAAATGGACATGAAATGGACATATGAATGGATAGCCACGAGATGATAACCAGACGATAACCGGACGACAACCAACTATCAAACGGATAGGACCAAATTTCAACCGGACACATACCGGACTGTCATGGACGCGTCGAAAACATATACTGACCGAATTCCCACAACACCATCAAAGGACTGTGCGGCCGGGAGACCACTGCCCTGGAGCTGAACAAAAAAGAAGTATTCAATGAATAAACTACATTACATTTTAGAATAAAACACATCACAAATATATGCGGTGTGCCAGAGAGAACGGTCCATTATGATATACTACTGGCTAGCTGATGTGCTTGTGCTGCTCAGACTCGTGGCATTGTCTGTTTGGTCCTTTTTTGGAGTTTTACGTCCTGGCAACATCTAACGTCATATCAGGATGGGTACCGACTTGTGACAGTGCGCCCTCATGGCAACTGTATAGTGCTGCCCAACTGGGAGACCAGGCTGCTGGCAAGTACCTGATATCCCACTCAGTCACATTATCCTTACACTGACCTAATAATGCCAAGCGCCTGACTGGGAAGCGACAAGTATACATTTTCAAGTCGTTGATTTGACTCATTGGCTGGTTGTTGGTGTGTTCGGAGAACAGCGGTGTGTTCACACCAAAGGTAGTTACTAGTGCGGATTATCCGCTTATCCCCTTCGCTTATCCCCCTGCATTTTAAATCCTATGCGCATAACGAAAGACCCAGTTAAAATGCTTGCTTGCGCATGGCAGCTGCATTTGCTGGGGGGGAGGGGGGGGGAGTTTGGTTGATTATTCAGAGACACTGCTGCACAACAACAAACCAGGTACATCATGGGAGGTCATTCGGCCAATGAAAGGTCATGATGGGTCATATGCACACAGCCTAATTTATGCTTAGGTCACAAATGCTGCAGTCGCCGTACGGTGATGCGGTCTGCGGTGTGTCTTGCGGTTTATGCAAAGTTACGGCTTTGCGGTCTACGGTTTGTATATTCACAAATCGTATCTATTCACAAATTGCAGGTTTGTGTTGAACTTTTTACACGTCTTTCATATATAAAGACATCATAACTTTCGTAATATTTATCACACAAACATGAACTTTGTACCATATTGATAGTGATTTTAAGACCTTTTTATTGTTAACAACAAAGGTGCCCACACAGTGTTGTGGCGTGATTGCAGCGTGATTGTGGCCTGCAGCATTGCGATTTTCCAAAGTTAAGATAACTTCAACTTAAAAATACCGCAACCACTTGCGGCAAGCAACAAAACTGTATGGTCGCCTTATAGCCACCATATGCTACCGTACGGTCACCGTACGGTTTTGCCGATGCAGCGATCTAGAGGCTGGCGCAAGCACACCACAAGGCATTAGTGACCTACGCACTAGCAAGTTTCTTATTACTGGAGACAGTGGCAAAATTAGTAAAGCCTGGGCCACACCTCCCGTATACGATTCATGCGCTAAAACTGACTGCCTTGACGGTACTCGTTACAACCCTACCGGTCCTATTTCCTGACTAAAACTGCCAGATTCATTTTGTGAATCTTATAAAACCCGGTACACACCTCCCGTATAAGACCTAAAGCTGAGTTTTAAGTCGCGAATTGGAAGGCTCTGGTGTGATAGGGGGTAACACACCTAAAGACTGAAACCGACTAAAACTCGACCTTTGTCGCGAAACGGGCAGTTTTAGGTTTTATACGGGAGGTGTGTACCGGGCTTATGAGCAGTTGGTTGGTTACTTAGTGGAATTCTACGTCCTAGCAACAGCTATAATCATATTAAGATGGGTGGTGACTCTATAGTGCTGCCCCACTAGAAGATAAGACCGTGAGCAGATATCTCACTCAGTCACTCACATTATCCAGATACTGAACCAACCAGTCCTTTTCGTATCCTAGTAATGCCACTTGTCAGGGTAGGAAGTGACAAGTGCCAATTTTGTAAGTCATTGGTTTGACTTGACCGGGATTCAAACTCGCATCCTTCCGCACTGGAAGCCTGCGCTCCACCGAATGGGCCACGGCGTCCGGCGGGAGTACGACCACTGCCTGACTTCCCATGTGGAAAGTTTGGGACTTGATTCCCGGCTGAGTCAAAGTAATGACTAAATATAATTGACACTTTTCACTACCTACCCTGACACTTAGCACTGGTAGGTACAGCGAAGGCAGGACTGGTTGGCTCAGCATCAGGATAATGTGACTGAGTGGGGTATCGGATCAAGGGGGAGGGGGGGGGGCAGTGGCCACGTTTCAAAGTGGGGCAGCACTGTAAAGTGACCATGAGTGCAAACTGTTGCAAGCTACCACCCATCCTGATCCGACCTTAGATGTTGCTAAGCCATACAACCCCAACAAATAAGTATGTGTATACACATAGTGACATATACATCCTCATGAGTCCATGGGGCAAATGTAGTAGCCTGCAGCGACTTTACTAATAGCCCTATCACATTACAACGTTTGTCTCCAACGCGTTTTGACGTGTGTCACTTTTGGGCGAAACGTCGGGACACGTCGGGAAGCGTTATGTACGCGGTATGCATGCGATAGGCGTGCGTCGGTACACGTCGGTACACTTTGATTGACAGCGACGGTCGCACCCACACGATGGCGTGCGTCGAAATTGTTGTGCCTGCACAAACCTTTCGACGCACGCCAACACGCGCCAACGTGTGGGTGCGACCATTATGGGGATGTTAGGCGCACATCGAGATCCGCTGGAATAACGTTATGCGAATGCTATGTGCACGCCACGCATGTGTGACGGTCATCTTTTGTTTTTTTTTACCCCATGCGTCGACACACGCTACTAACATGCTGCGCTGATGTCAAACTTTTTCCCAAACCGCCAAAAAGTTGGATGTGTCTCGACGTGTAAAACTTATTTTGCGCATTGGCGGCATGCCAGTGAGAAGCGTCATAATGTGACAGGGCCATTAGAACGAAGTTCCATCATGGACTCTAGATAGTCGAGAGGTTAGGATAGTCACCTTAAAATGGCAGACATGTTGGTTCGATTGCCCCACTAGTTGCACCGTTCCATCTGTTTGCAAAAAAATGCTGCCTTGACTGGACCAGCGGTAGGACGATGCGCGTTCGGGGGACGCTCATTCCGGCTCCAATTAAGGATTGCCCTGGCGGCCAATATGGGAACTAATTTGGCGGAAAATTGAAACAATGATCGGTCACTGTCGCCGTAATTATATCCACACGGGCACACTCCCGTTTCAGTGTGTGTGTGTGTGAATGTGTGTGTGTGTCTGTGTGTGTGTGGATGTGGCTGGGTGCGTTTGTCACAGTGTAGCTGTGGTAGTGTGTGTGTGGCTTGTTAGTGTGTGTGGTCATGTTAGTGTGTATGGTTATGTTAGTGTGTGCACACATGTGTGTGTGGATGTGTTAGTGTGTGTTTGGCTGTAGGGATGTGTCAGTGTATGTGTGTGGATGTGTTTGTTTGGTTGTGTTTGTGTGTGTGTGATTTAAGTTGTCTTAGGTAGTGTGTGGCTATGTTAGTTAGTGTGCATATGTGGATGTGTTAGTGTGTGTTTGGCTGTAGGGCTGTGTCACTGTTTGTGTGTGGATGTGTTTGTTTGGTTGTGTTGGTATGTGTGTGCGAGATTTTAGTTGTGTTAGGTTAGTGTGTAGCTATGTTAGTTAGTGTGCACATATGGCTGTGGTAGTAGTGTTAGTATATGTGTGTGTGTGTGGATGTTGTAGTGTGTGTTTGGCTGTGTCAGTGTGTGTGTGGTTGTGTTAGTGAATGTGTGGCTGCGTGAGTGTGTGCATGTGGCTGTAGTACTGTGCGTGTGGCTGTGGTAAGTGTGTTACTCGGTGTGGTTGTGTGAGTGTGCATAGCAGTGATAGCGTGTGTGGATGTGTCAGTGTATGTGGATGTGTGAGTATGTAAGGCCGCCACCTCGCCTCTCTCCTGCTCCCTCCCTCTCGCCTCTCTCCTCCTCTCTCCCCCCTCGCATCTCTCCTCCTCCCTTCCCCTTTCATCGATATCCCTTCCCCGTCCTTTCCTCCTTTTCACCACTCCCCCCTTCATATCCTCCTCCCCCCTCCTCCCCCCTCTTCCCCCTCCTCGCTTCCCCTCTCCTTCCCCCTCCTCCACCTCCGTTCCATTCCCTATCCCTTCCCCTTTCCTTTCCCCTCCTCTCCCCCATTCCCCATATCCCCTCTCCCTTACGCCCCTCCCCGCACCTCCCCTCCCACCCCTCTCCACCAGCTGCCCTGTGCATAGCCCCACCTGTCAGCAACTATTGCTCTTGGGGCATGCATACTGTGGCCATTCCTCTTTCATGTTGTCGCTTGCGGTGTTGCAAACATATGGGACACCACACCTAGAGCAGTACTCAAAACCCACCCGCCAGCCATTCCAGGATAGGGTCCTAGCCATTCGATTGACTCTGCTCTCTGATGCAATCAGTAAAAAACCTTGCCAAGTTTTAAATGTTGTTACTTACCTGGTGAGGTGAGCGTGGCCTTCTATGATTGGGTGCTTGCAATTTTATGTTTCTTAAATATGCGTAATGTCTGCGCATTGGGTTCATAATTACCATTGACAGTGTGAAATGAGGCCATACATTTATCAAATATATATATTATATATATATGTATATATATATATTTATATATAGTTAGGGTATATTTCTATCAAGTTCTATGTATTTATATGTATTTATATATGTTATGTATTTATGTGAGATATAACGTATTATATGAATATAAAGGGGCAGAGCATCTTGTGATATTTATTTCTCTTTAATATGCATGCTATTTATTATTTATTATTTATTATTTATTTATTTATTTATTCATACACTGGTTCAGCCGATTTACTGCGTTCCGGGACCTCTTTTTATGCAACACCACACCGGTCATGCGCCTGTACATACACTTGGCGTCACATGAGCCTAGATTTCAATTTTAGTAGGTAGGGCGGTATATTGCTCGGCCAGAGCCTCGGTCAATAAATCGGAGGCTTCCACCACTCCTCGCTTTGTCTCTTTTCTCCTACGAGGGTCTAGCCATCTCTTATATATAATATATATTTCTATAGTTCTATAATATTTCGTTATATTTCTATATGCTTGATAATTATTTGTAGATATGTATATGTATTATATATATTGATTTATATTTACATCTATTTATATAATATGCAAATGAGACTGTCTCAAAAGGTGATAAGTAAAATGGAACAAAACTTTGTCCATTGTAACGATCAACATATACATTTGCTCAGCATAAACTGATTTGTTTTTTTACATGGTGTTTCATAATCCCAATAGAAAACCTATTGATTTGAAGCAAATATCCGTGTCTCTTAAGTATAACTGTTTCTGTGCTGTTTTGTGTCAATGCCCCAACAAGGAAATTCAGGTACACGAAGAGAGTTTGTTTATAGAATGGGGGGACATATGTGACTGCGGGTGGATTAAGAAGTAATCAAGAAACATATAATACTAAGACGCCTCACTCAGCCTGTACTGTGTAATCAAAATGATCAAACCCACCACTTGGTGCGCTGGCTGTTCTCTTGGTTAAACAGTTGCTATATTATATGTATAAATGTATATATAAATGTGAAAGATGTGTGATGATAGCGATGATGATGATGATGCTGCTGATGATCTGTATTTGTTAATAGCAATTTCATATTGATGTGTATTCATATTGATGTGTATTACCTATCTCATGTATAATATAATTGTATGTGTTTACATGTGAAACACCAACCAGCAGCTGGGCTGATCAAACCCACCACAAGGTGGCACTGCAAAATTTACATTACCATGGGAGAGATAGGGAGTGAGCCGTCTTAGTATTATAGGGTCTTTGAAGTAATGCAGGTAGTAATCGTCTTAAAGTACAAGTAGAAGGGTGAGCCGGCGGAAGAAACTGGAGGCGTGGTTGTTGGGTCGGCTCGCTGGGAAGGGCCGAAGGACTGTGGCGGGCCACCTTATAAGGAGGGAGTGATGTTGGGTGTGAAAGCGCAGCTGTTCTTGAGCAGTTCATGCGTGGGGTCGGAGAGCGGTCCCCTTCAAATCAAATGCAACGTGAGCATTGCGACGCATGAAAACATTCGTTCAGAAATCATATTTCTCGAAGGAGATGAATTTGTACTGCAATGACAGAAAACCTTTACTGGCAGATCAATTTTTCATTCAGCAGATAATATTTGACTACATTTAAATTCATAACACATTTGATATCAAAGCAGAGAACATGTTGCAACAATGAAAATCTGAACTTAGGAAAATCACATCATCATAGAGCAGACAATAATTAAGCACAACAAACACCTTAACATGACATTTTCTCGATTTAGGGTATATTTCTATGTATTTCTATGTACTGCTATGTATTTCTATGTATTTCTATGTATTTCTATGTATTTCTATGTATTTCTATATATTATGTATTGATATATAATATATATTTCTATTTTTCTATAATATTTTCTCGATGCAGATGACATTTTTCAACAGTGGAACCTTTAAAATCAATTTTTCTCGAAGCAGACGACATGTCACAACAATGGAACCTTTAACACCACATTTTCTCAAAGCAGACCTCAATTTCCTACAATGAAAACTTGAACTCGAAAATCACATTATCATCGAGCAAATGATATTTAAGCAGTACGAAAACCTTAATGTGAGAATCTGTTTCCCGAAGCAGACAACATTTCACAACCATGGAATCTTAAGCTTCACATTGTTGTCGAATTAGATGACATCTAACCAGAGCAGACGACAACTTGTAGCTGCTTAATGAGCAAATGCACGCATAGTTAAAAGCTGATTCTGGAAAACTGTCTAGAATGTAATTTACCCCATCAGTAATGAAGGCCATTATATTATATAGTACAACCCCATTAAACCAATCTTGTTTAAACCAAACGATCGGTTAATCCAAACTTTTGTTGGCGGCCTGGCAAAATACTACCATTTATCATATAAAAAAGTTGGTTAAACCAAAGTTGGTTAATCCAAATTATTGGGTAGTCCAAATAGAATTGTCGGCCCCATGCCACTTCCAGTACAGTTAAAACAAACTTTCATGTGGTTTTAACGTCATCTGAGACTTTTTTATATGATAAATGGTAGTATTTTGGCAGGTCGCCGAAAACAAGTTTGGATTAACCGATCATTTGATTTAACCGAGGTTGGTTTAATGGGATTATACTGCATATACATAAAGAATACTCATAGTGTCCACATACATTGTACATTCATAATGCAACCCCGTTTTTTCCAGAGCCAAGTCAAAGTCAAAGCTTGGTTAAACCAATGATCGGTTATTCCAAACAAATTTCTAGCATCCCTTCAAGTTTGGTTTAACGGGGTTACACTGCATTGTTATTGTGATTGCCACTGGCCATCATTGCTCTCATAGTTCCCGTTGGTAACATAACTGTGCTCATGTATTCTTACTCCTATTGCTGACATTTTTATTAATAACCGTTATGCTTGTTGTAGTTCATGTTATCGCTGGCTTATTGACTTTGTCAATCCTGATATGACCATAGATGTTACCAGGATGTAAAACTCCAACAACCAAGTTATTGCTATGGTACTGTCAGAGTTAATACTGTTAGTGATGTTACTGTCGAAGTGGTGATGGAAATGGGAAATATTGCGCCGAAAGTAGGATTAAAATCTACACCTATTGGCATTCCTCGGGTAGTGTGCTCACTATTACACTACCTAGGATTTCTGATGAAGTCACCCTATCCAAGTAGACCTGTCTATATGACTTCTTCTTTGAGATGTCAGTGCAGCCTCCTCTACTCAAGAGACTCGCCCCCTGGCAATCCAGGTCGCAGGTCACCTCTCATCACATTCGGGGCGTGGGGGGTGGGGGGCGCTAGCCAGTCGCGGAAGGGCAGTCCACCTGGGGATTGCCTCTTGCCAGCCTGCTGAGACCTATTGCCACGGAAGGGCAATAGAGGTCCCCATATAGCATATGGTAGACACGAAGTGTGAACGCTTATTTGTCTTTTTTTCTTCTTTTTTTTTTGGGTACATTAGTTGTCCCAAGCAGGGGAAATCCCAGTCACAGAGGACTGGTCTTCCCCACTCCACTGCTGGTCGATAGAAAGCCCGAGCCTACACTTTTACCGACCCAAGGGATTTTTAACCTTCCACACCACCTAGGCATGGTATGAGAGCAACCGGCCTTTGATGATGCTGTAAGTTATACACAGCGGTGGAAATCCAAATTGGCAGAGCTGGGGGCACGGGGAATCGAACCGACGACCCTCAGATTAGGAGTCTGACCTAGAAAAAAGTCAGACACTCTAACCACTCTGCCACAGAGAACGCCACATGGTTCCACGTGGTTGTGGGGCTGATAGACAGACTACAATAGAGAGTAGGCCCACATAATAAAATATAGATCCAATGATTGAGATGATTAAATAGGTCAAGAACAAGATACAAACAATTTGTTTTAAACCTTTGCATTTGACTCATATAATTCGCCATCTTCCATTGCAGGTGAGTTTCCATTCCTCCTCTGGGTAGAGGGTGGTGACGCAGGAGGAATCAGGTCAAGGTCAAGGTCACGTTCATTTCACACAAAGTACATCCTGCGTTTGTGTAAGTAAAGAGCTTTTCATGTCATGTGAAACATTCGAGTATTTGGATAGAGATAAACCCTTTATGGCGTGTAATAATGCCTGTAGTGTCCTGCACTCTCCCCCCACACTATCCGGGTGGGGAGTGGGGCCCCATTCATGGACAGTGCTGCCTCCTTATGAACTCCTGTGTTTGCAGGTCCCCGCATGTCATATATGCAGGCGTTAGTTTGCTATTGATGGCCGATCCCAATAGGCGGTACACATAGGTTATGGATACTTTCATTATGTTCACTCATGTTATTAGCTGTGCTGCTCAACAAGGCTAGACTACCCTAATATCCTGTATAAGGCGTAATATCCTGCATAAGGCATAATATCCTGCAGAAGGCATATGATTCAAAGTTCCCCCTTTTTATTTCTGTATTAGCTAAATTACATGCTAGAGCTTACCCCATAGTAGATACAACACAACACACAACACACAATCCGAGTTCAGCACCAGCAGAAGTGTAGAAAGATAAGAGGCTGATTGTTTAGTTATATTCACTTATATATTGTTTTCAGATACATACAACAGTGTATGTAAGAGACCTTCTCAGTGGCTATTACACTCATGCACACCAGTCACTCCTATCCCGCATGATCTCACCCTAACATAGTTCACCATTGGCTGCTCTAAGGCCTCACCCCCCCTCCCACCCAGCTCTGGCCATCACCTGACCATTGTGGGATTACCTAACATGAGAGATACAGTGTGGCTGGGCGAAATAAGGGGGAGGGATTCTGCTTAAAGGGGCACTGATTCCCTCCCCCAGAGTGAGCATTATAAAGGGAGTACTGTTTCTTATTTAGCCATCTTGATATTCAATTTATACTTAATCGGAGAACGTTACATCCTGCGCCGTGACTAGCCTCCACTCACTCGGAGAAATTTATAAGGAATTATAAACCCGACGAAGGAAAACGAATGACTTACATAATATCTGCAAAGCTTTTCAACTGAGTGTGTGCAATTAGAGGTGTAGTAACATGACCGACACATAGTGAGCTCAGTAGGTCTGTCCTATTGGGAATATTTTGGGTAAATATTGTTATTCATCTGAATACCGCCTTCTTTCAGCACTGAGACACTGGCCTTGCGGCCAGGCTTCGTTTTATTTGTTCTCTTTAAAACAATAAATAGTATTCATAACTATATGTTGTCAGTGTTGTAGCACTAGTCTTCTGACTGTAATGTAAGCTTTACAGGTATATAGATAGGCATTTAGAAACAATTTTTCGTACATGGTTTATAAAGTAAATTGAAGTGTGAAGTAAACTGTGAAATGTATGTGTACACAATGCAATAAGTAATGAGTAAGAAGTACATCAAACCAGTTGACATTTATATGCAAGGTTTTAGGTGTTGGTCTAGGATTCCCATATTAATAAATATTAATACCTTTATTTACTTAGACTTAGTTTTATGTATACAGACACTCTTTTATTCATGTTGTATTGTATGCAATAGGATTGTGAGTCAGTCATAATTCATGACTGTTTATCGCCAGCGGTTGCATTCCCCACCTGTTGATATAGTACGGGCATCCTTCTTATGCCTGTGAGCCACATTACACCATCAAGCCATTGACTGTTTATTGCCAGCAGTTGCAATCCCCACCTGTTGATATAGTACTGGCATCCTTGTTATGCCTGTGAGCCACCTTACACCGTCAAGCCATTGACTGTTTATTGCCAGCAGTTGCAATCCCCACCTGTTGATATAGTACTGGCATCCTTGTTATGCCTGTGAGCCGCCTTACACCGTCAAGCCATTGAGTTTGAGGATGTCCTCTACTTTGTTTGCTGTGTAGCATCCCAGTCATTATCGCTTTCTCCATACCGTCATCCTCCTTTCTATTGACGTGACCAAAGCATTGCAGCTGTGCACTGCAAACCTGGGAAATTCGACTTCCACTTTTCCCAACTTCTTCTAGTTTGTTTGTTGTTTGTTTGTTGTTGTTTTACGTCCTAGCAACATCTAAGGTCATATCAGGACTTCTTCTAAGACACTTATGTTCGGAAATAGTGTACTTATTCACAATTGCCATGAACAAATAGGACTATTTGTAATCCGGCGTTATCTATACTGTAGTGTTACACCAAGAACAAGAAGGACTAAGTCCCACAAGTACAAATGAAGATTGGTAATGAAACACTAAAGGCTCAGTCACACCTTACCAGACTGGGGAAACGGATAGATGTCAATGACCATTTTATATATGGTAGGCATCCGGCGTGTCCGTTCTATGTCCGGTGGTGTCAGCTGTGTATGGTGTCAAGTTTTCAACATGCACAAAACTTGTACTGGACAACACCGGACTGACGTGTATGGTTAGTGTCCGGTTTAAGTGCGTTTTTTGTCCGTTTTGTCCGTTTCATGTCTGGTACTCATCCGTTATGTCTCCGGTTTGCTTCCTGCAGTGTCCGTTGAGGGTGTTGCGGGAATTCGGTCAGTATATGATTTTGGCGCGTCAGTGACAGTCCGATATGTGTCGGTTTAGTGTTTGGTCCGTCCGTTTGACATTCGGTTGTCATCCGGTTATCGTCCGGTTATTGTTTGGGAACTGAACTGGATGCAACTCAAAATGGGAAAAAACAATTAAGTAGATTAAATCAGTCACTGGCAGGGGAAATGAACACCTTCAGACAAATCTGATGTTTATAAGTGAAAAAGCAGCTCTTAGGTACAAACAGATGATCCTTCCAATAACTGAATATAATGACCTAATATATGAACTACTCACTAAACAGCAACAAGCAATGCTTCAAACAATTCAAAATACGGAATTAAGGACAGTTTACACCGAGTCAAACCAATGATTCAATAATTGATACTCGGTGCTACCTATCCTGGCATTCAGCAGGGAGCAGTGGAATGAGGAATGAGGAAGACCAATTGGTCGCGATTGAAATTCCCTGTGCTTAATCAACTAATGTACCAACATCAAAAAATGTGTACATACCCCAGGGATGGACGCTCAAAGCGATTATTATCTTGCTGGAAATTATGCGTTGAAATGTTCTCCCATGAGAAATTTCCTTTTTTTCCCCATTTTCTGTTGGATTCCTTTATAATCGCTCCTTTCCAGTTTTGTTTTCTTTTCTTTTGGATTGCTTCTTTTCTTATACTTGTTAAAGAACGGTGTCGGGATTACTCTTACTCCTCCCCGCCTCCCCGCCCCCATGCCTCCATGCATCCATGCATCCACGCCTCCATGCCTCCACACCTCCACGCCTCCATGCCTCCATGCCTCCACGCCTCCACTCCTCCCCGCCTCCCCGCCTCCATGCCTCCACGCCTCCATGCCTCTACGCCTCAACTCCCCATACTTGACTGCCACCATACATTCCATGAAAGCTGCCTGCAAAAGTGTTGAAGTGCTGCTGGCTTTTGCAAGTTACCAGCGGCACTCTCTCGGGGAGCAAATAGAGGTTTCACACCAGCAAGAACATGTCCAGACATGCGCAAAACTATTTGTCCCTGCAGTGGCTGGTCGGGAGATGTTGGGAGTTCCATACATCAACCGGCCTTGTTGCTGCCTCAGTGACATGGTTTTCTGTTCAGGGTTTGCTCCCGTAGCCTTCGGTTCTGTCACGAACCTGTACCACAAGGCAGTGGATTACAACTCTGCAGGGCAGGGGTGTCAAACTCCCTGAGGTATTGCAATACCTGCATATATAATTATATACATACACACATGTCCATGAAATTTAATTGTGTAGGTCAGGGCGATTTTATTCTGTGACACCGGCATCCCTCCAACATCTTCCCGTTAAGCCATCTGAGAGTCCCTCAGGGAGCACCTGCCTCCTCTCTCCCTCTCCTCCCGTTCCTAACCCCTTCCCCTCCCCCCTTTCCCCCTCCCCACCTCCTCCTCCCCTCAGCCCCCCCCCCTACCCCTCCCCCAATCCATTCGTCGCAAACCCAAACAGCGGTGCACACACTGGACACGACTTCTTCACGAATCCAGCAAACCGGAAGTCCTAAATTCAGCACAGTCTGCAACTTCCTGTTTAGGCCGATGAAAATAAATTAATAAAAAACATGTCAGTGTTTAATATACTACTATCGTCCTGATGTGACCTTAGATGTTGCTAGGACGTAAAACAACTAAAAACGAGCATATAGTCCTAAAAAAGATTGTAACCTAGAAAAACCGATGGGCTAATAGACTACATCACGGTTCCGAGTGCGCACAGGCTGAAAACGGCGTTGGGAGCAAAGCAAAGGTGTATAGCCATTGAGTTTATTCAAAATAAATAGAAATACATAACAATTTGGCACAAACATGCATGGAAGGATGCAATATAATAATGTAATGAATATGTTTAAGACACAACTCTCCATAATTAAGCATTTTGAGCTAAGAAACCTACAATTTCCATCACTTTACAGTCTGATGTTTACATCAACATTGATTAGCCAGAAATAATTCTTGTTCTGAATATTAAAATGTCAAATGTGTCAACAAAAACTTGTTTCAAAGAAATATATAACCAATATCTGATTAACCCTACTCATTTTCTATTTGTACATATGTCATTAATCATAGTATATAAATAACAACATGAATAAAATAAGTAAAACTGACTCTGGCTATAGCTCTAACACTAGTCTGAGTGCCTAGATTTGTCTAAATCTAAATGCACATGGCATAAGATGTGCTGATTATATTGATATAAATGCAATGCTGGATACAAGATTAATATCTTAATTTATTATATATATTTTTTTAGTTGGTATTCTATGTTTCAAACAAGAACTGAGATGAGCTGAAACTAGCACATTTCATAGCTGCACCCAGTGTATTAGCATGTGCCATGTGCTTCTCATGGGTTTGTTTTGCTCTGACGCATCCCACAATGCACCACTCCGCTGGAACCGTGATGTAGTCTATACAAAGTACAGTGAATGGATTAATACAATGTATAGTGAAAGCTGGCTTTTGGACTGCTTGCAATCTACAAACATTTACAAGCGATGAGAAACATGACAACCACAATTATTTCGAAGCCAACATTTACAAGATTTGAAGCAACTTGGATGAGTGCTGCCCAGTGGTGAAAAAAAGTGTTAACACACTTAGCCGTTCTGAGTAGGGTAAATAAATTCATCACACACAAAAAAAAGGAAGACAATTGGCCGAGCGCTGGGCAGTACACACTCGACACGTTAAGAAGTTTGAGAATTTGAAACTCGGCCAAGTCAAACTAATGACTTTTAAAATTTGATACTTGTCAGTGCCTTGCTTGGTGCTTGGCATTAATAGGATAGGGCAAGGACTGGTTTGCTCAGTGCAGGATAATGAAACTGAATGGGATATTTGAGTCATGGTGCCAGCAGCCTGGTCTCCCAGTCAGGCAGCACTATACAGTCGGTATGAGTGTGAACTGTCCTGATATTACCTTAGATGTTGTTAGGACATAAAACAACAACAAACAATATTCAATGCAGACCACTTACAGCAGTCAAGGTTGGTCGGTTGTTGGTTGTTGGATGTTCACGTCATGGCTACGTCTAAGATTGTGTGTGTACCATAATACATGGTAAAGACTAGGTCTCCATAAAGTAAACTTGAATCCTTCCTCCAACTAATAGATTTACCACCTGTCGTGGTCACCAGTATGTCTACAGCTTGAATATGTGGTTGTGTAGGCAGGGTATAGTGCAATCTATACAATCAAAGAGAAAGGTAGAATATAAAGTGTGAAAGAAGAGAGAGAGTAAAGTCCTCTGGTTTATTATTTATATGGTACATGGATTCAGTGTAGAGTGTCACCCCACACTATTCTCCCAATGACAAACAAGCATTCTTAGCTCTACCAATAGGGATCCAGCATTCCTGGTCCCCATGGTTACCAGTGATCTGCCCACCACCACCAAGCTGTGTGGCTCCCCTGGCCACTCAGCCTGAGTGTGGTGATCCTACCTAGCAGACGGGGGAAGGGGTAGGCTCTGAGTGCCCCTTACACCGAGCCCTGCCAACACCACTATGTCTATTTACATCTCACTCAGGCACCACCAGCACCTACATATATACACATACATGCACCTGGTCACTTATACCCGATCAGTAATAGAACATTTGCATTCCCCCACCAATGCAGTAAATCAGAATATTTTACAACATGTCACACACATGTCTCTCACGTCCACACCTTATAGGTTCCATATGTTCTCTAAAGGAAGGTGACAACTGCGATATCCGATGAGTGTTTATGATAGCTGTTTATTTACTTGTTTTTTGCCAATGGGATATCAGCTTAAAGTTGTATAGTACGATGGGTTTTGAATTTCTGTCATTTTCTATGATAACACATATTGGGGTGATAGTTATAATCTACCATGCATTAGGTGGAAGCAACTTTTATTTTAAATAGCTAACTTTTGAGATATTTGACATGCAAACATGCAAAATTAGTTTCGGCAATCTTGCCAAAACTCTGACACTGTATGTTTCTGCAGTCACATGTTCTATTAAATTGCCTCAGTTTTGCCTTCTGGTTAACAAGTGCAGCGGTATCTAAGTTAGATATATGGAGAATCAAATCGAGATACACTTTTGGGTTTTGAAAATGTGATGTTTTCATCGGACTATGCCAGACGGGATGGCCGAATGAGTTAGAGCGTCCGTCTCCCGTGCTGGTAGATCGTGGGATCGTGGGTTCGAGTCCCAGTCGAGTCAAACCAATGACTTTAAAATTGATACTTGTCGCTTCCTAGCCAGGCGCTCGGCATTATTAGGATAGGGCAAGGACTGGTGTGCTCAGTGTCAGGATAATGTGACTGAGTGGGATACCAGGTCATGGTGCCGGCGGCCTGGTTTCCCAGTGGGACAGCACTATAAAGTCGCCATGAGTGCGCACTGTCACAAGTCGGTACCCGTCCTGATATGACCTTAGATGTTGCTAGGACGTAAAACAACAACAAACAAACAAACAATCATCAGACTATGTAGCTTTAAGACGCCAGGTCCGACATATTGTCGATGGCGACAGCGAGATTGAATGGAGCCTGCTTCTAACCACCTGCCACTAGGTGGCGCCATTGGGCTTTATGTGGCGCCATTGGTCGCGAGATGGCGCCATCGGACGCTAGGTGGCGCTAGGCGGCGCTAGGTGCCGCTAGGTGATACCGGTGGGGAGGTAATTTCCTTCGGGTGCCAGCCAGCTTTAAGAAGCGGATAAAGCGTGGGTGTCGTCTGCTACAGGAAAATGTTGCCTGCTCTAACCAATCAAAAAGAGAGGGAAAAGAGAAGAAAACCGCAATCTCCTCTGCTCTAACACCACTCTTGCAGGGGCTTCATCGGGAGTGTAGTCTATTCTGATGGACTAATAAATCAATAAATGGCGTATGGTGTGCAAAAGTGTTCGTCTGGACTGACAAATTCTCGTCTGCTTTTTAGGAAATGTTCAAATTGTGGTTAGCAGTTATCGTCTGCTCAATGAAATATTGCTCTACTAGCTTGACACAGTGTCGTCTGCTCTGATATAATACTCGTCTAGTTGGATTTAATTGTCGTCTGCTTAGATGCATTTGACCTGGTGAACAAAATAGTGTCGTCTGCTCAATGGGATTGTTTGCAGTGTGCTGGTAAATTGTCGTCTGCTCTGAGACAATCGGTCAAGTGGCTTGACAAATTGTTGTCTGCTCTCTGAGAACAGTATCTGCACTCACTGTCGAAGTATTAAGCTGCTCTGACACAATATTAGGAGTAGAGTTTGATGAAGTGTTGCGTCTCCGATGTGTATTTCTGGGACATGTTAACTGGTTTCTCAAAATGTTGAAACTAATTCCAGACGGTGACTACTATTGGACAATGAGCTTCTTTTCAAAATACATGGAAGCATCAGAGTATCCGTCAAAACACTGACTTATAACAGTGAATACTCGTGGACACTTTATAGTCCTACCCCACTGAGAGACCAGTACGCCAGCACTATGACCCGATATCGCATGCAGTAAACACAAGTCAGTACCCGTCCGGATATAACCTGAGATGTTACCAGGATGTAAATCTCCAAAAACAAACCATGATGATAATCAGCATAGGTTGCTAGAAGATCCCAGTAAACCAATTAAGCCCTCAGTTGGACACAGTATGAGATCACCTGACACATGACGTCATCAAGCGCGTAACCAATAGCAACAGCAAAACAAAGTGAAACTGACACCTGCAAATTGCCTTAGTTCCCGAGAAGCCCGCCAGGTGGAAGGAATGAGCGCTGCAGGCTTCGGTAATTATCCTCACTATTTGTCAACACCTTTTGGCGCCACCTGGAGGAAAGTGATGCTATTACTTAAAGTTATGCCTTACTCTTTTTTGTTGTTTTTGTACAGTAGTTGTTTAAGCAGGAGAAATTTCAATCGCAGACGATTGGTCTTCCTCATTCCACTGCTCCTTGCCCTTTCATAATAATGCTGATTGCCTGGCTAGGAGGCGACAAGTATTAAGTTTTAAGTCATTAGTTTGACTCAACCAGGATTTGAACCCATAATCCCGTGATCTACCAACACAGGAGACGGACGTTCTAACTCATTCGGCCATCCCGTCTGGTTCGCCAAACTATCCACTTTTTTGTGTAAATAATCCTGATTTGAAAAATGGCTGGAAGACCAGTGCTTCGGCACTGACAAAAGACTTGTTCAGCAGAATAAACATATTTACTGTAACATTTTTTTTTTAAATGTGCATAGTCCGATGGAATTTGCGGTGGCCTAATCGGTAAAGCGCAGGCCTCCCTGGCAGGATATTGGGTGTTTGATTCCCGTTCGAGTCAAACCGATGACTTACTAAATTGATACTTGTTGCTTCATAGCTTGGTGCTCGGCATTAATAGGATAGCGCAGGGACTTGTTAACTCAAGGTAAAGTGAATGGTTAGGATATCGGGTCATGGTGCTGGTGGCCTGGTTTCCCAAAGCTGAAGCACCATAAAGGTGCCATGAGTGCACACTGTCACAAGTCAGTACGCATCCTGATATGACCTTAGATGTCGCAAGGATGTCAAACTCCGACAACCAACTAACCAACAACAAAAAAGAGAAAGAAATATAAAAAGCTGTGTACTGCGCTTGAAAGCTTCCAAGGACACATCTAACTGCGATACCTCCAGGTAGAGATTCTGTAACCTTGGTGATGGTCGTCCACACTTTAGAGCGTATATTCAGTGTGTGGGAGGGGGGATTTCAAGTAGATAGTGGCGTAGGTTTACCCATCTAAAGACCCATTCACACGGGCCTTAATTCGCCTCCACTAGTTCACTTCATCTAATCGTCCACAAAGCGGAGGCGGAAGCGGTCTACATGAGACAAACTAGTTGGGTCGACTCAGCCATAACTCGCCTCAGCGGAGCGTTCATACGTGCGATCTGAATCAGCTTAGATGAGGCGAACTAGTTGAGGTGACTTAATACCCGTGTGTGACCGAGCCTTTAGTCCGCATGACCGGATGCGCTGGCCCAATTGGGAGAGCGCAAGCTTCCTATCTGCAAGGTTGGGTGTTTGAATCCTGGCCGAATCAAAGCAATGCCTTACAATGGTTATATTTATTGCTACTTAGCATGGTGCTTGGCATTACTAGGATAGAGCAAGGACTGGTTAGCTCAGTGGCAGGATAATGTGACTGAGTGGAATATTGGGTCATGTTGCCAGTGGCCTGATCTCCCAGATCACAATCGGGTTCCGTCCTGATATGACCTTAGATGTTGCCAGGATGTAAGACTCCAACAAACAACAATACTCCTACTACTACTCCTCCTACTACTAATAATACATAATAATAATGCAATATTTACTTCCACATGATCAATTGTACATCCAATGTGATATTTATGTGATGTATAATGCATTATGTGAGTATAAATGCAAGGGTAACATGTACATCCTATACTTCCTTGTGCGCATTGGTGGAGCGCCCTCCCCTCCCAGCTGTCGGGTAATTACTGGGTGGGCGCCCCCTCGCATCACACTCTGGAGGAAACATCTACACTCTCTCTTATGTTATTGGGTGCAGCGGGAATTTATATCAGTAATTTTTTCTCATGAAAAAGTGGAAAGCAGAAGTAAAATACTTTTGAGGTGCTTTCCCCATTTAAAAATAACACATATATACATTACTTATACCGTAGAAATAATAAATAGAAAAATAAAAGTTAAAAGCATAATATTTATGAAGCCTATGGTGTGAGGCTGTGTTGTCGTTGATTAGATGGGTTTGTGTGTGAGTAGATTAATGACATATCCAATACAGTCCACTCTGTGTGTGCTACCACTGCGCATGCCCGTTGTGTTTGGCATGTACGATGCCTCACTTTCTCGGCTTGATCCAGTGCACAACCCTAGCAACACCCGAAGCCCAATTAGTGGACTGCCGGGTGCCATCTTTGGTAGCTCATGTTGCGCATCCAACGTCTATCGTATCACAGGACACGCTGGCCGAATCGGTAGAGCGTGGGACTCGCGTCCGGGAGATTGGGAGTTTGGTTCCAGTTCGAGTCAAACCAATGTGTTATCAAATTGAGGCCTCCATACAGAAGATCAGGAGTTCAATCCCCGGTCGAGGAAAACTTATCAAATTGATACTTGTAGCTTCCTAGCCTGGCGCTTGGCATTATTAGTGCATTCGGTTGCGATGTGACAAAGACTGCTTTCATTCCTTGACTGTCTCTCTCCATTTAGATCTCTCCTGTGAGCGTGATGTCCATGAGTTGCTCTTAATGTCTCTCAGCCTCAGGTTTCTCTTGATGGTATCCTTGAACCGGACATAAGGGTGCCCTCTCTTTCCGTAACCAAAAGACAGTTGAGAGTAGATGATCTGCTTTGGTTGCCTGTCTGATGATATCCTCATGAGCTGTCCAGTCCACCAAAGATTCTTTTTGATCAGAAGATCTTCCATAGAGGGCAGCCCTGTCCATTCGAGTGTTTCCTTATTTGTCACTTTGTCCATCACCAGGAGGTAAAACTCCAACAACGAACCATTCAATGTGTATCAAGACTATTTTTACTGGTCAGTCATTCAAGCATGGTTGAAACAGACGCCTTCGAACAGTTTCCGCTTGTGACTTTACATGTTACAAAGAGGGTGGATGGGTGGGTGGGTTGAAAGCGCGATAGGAATGGCGGGGGTCAGAGTGTCGTGGAGGAGTGCAATGCGGTGAAGAAAAGAAGACAATGGCGCAAAAGAGGCCTGCCCGGGTGAGGAATGAGCGACGAGGAAGATAAAAGGCTGGGGTTGACAAACAGGTGAAATCGGGGTCAAATGTGAAAGGTCAAAGGTCAAGGGTCAAAGGTCAGTCACGCCAAGGTGAAACTGTTTGCGTGTGCTCTCCGAATCAACTACAATTCCAAAGTTATCAATCAATGCTCCAATGATGCCCTATTTGACAAGGTTACCGCTGGCCACTGAAGAGCATGTGACATTCTGACATTTGTCAGATAGTTTGTTAGTTGTCCAGCGGGTATTCCATTTGCCCTTTCCCGGTAGATGATAACATAACCTGAAAGGAGCCATCCATCATTCTCATCTTGTCGGAAGGCCTCATTTATAAAAAAATAAAAACGTGGAAAATATATTCTTGAAAGTTGGTTGGTTGGGTGTTGTTGGTATACGTCCTGGCAACATTTAAGGTCATATTAGGACTGATACCGACTTGTGACAGTACGCACTCATGTCGACTTTATAGTGCTGCCCCATTGGGAGACAGGGCCGTCACCACCATGACCTGATATCCCACTCAGTCACATTATCCTGACTGTGCAGGAACCAGTCCTTGCCCTTTCCTATTAATGCAGAGCGCCAGGCCAGGAAGCGCCACGTATCAATGTTAAAGTCATTGGTTTGACTTGACCTGGAACCGAACTGCCGACCTTCCGCATGCTAGGCCGCCGGCGTTCTGCAATTTAGACCACTGCGCAGTGATTCGGCCACTAGCGAATCCTTGCTCGATACTATTAATACAAAGTGCCAGGCTATATTGTGACAAGGATACATTTTGTAAGCTGTCGGATTGATTGACTCGATAAGGGCGGAAGGGAGAGTCCAAACGCACAATCTCCCACACAGGATGCGAGCCAGCGCTCTTACCATTTCAGCGGTCCTGGCAAGTCCCTCTGACGGTCATTGCTTTCACTCAACCACGGTTCAGAACCTGTGGGTTCGAATCCCACGATATATCAAACCGGGAGATCGACGCTCAACTCATTTGGGCATCCCGTCTGGCGTGTTCCTTAAAGAGAACATTGGGGGGACGGGAAAAAAAGAAAAAAAGAAAATTGTTTAAAAAAGAAAAGAAAGTAAAAAAAGAAAATGTTTAAAAAAAGAAAAAAAAGTCAGACATGCGCAGCGACGCATCCCACCGACGTCAGCTCACTTCCGGTTCTGTAGGAACCCTTTCAGGGGCTTCTTGAAGCTGCTCAAGAAGCTGCTCGGCTTTGATTGGCTCTTGAGTCCTGAGTGAAGAGGCAGCGCTCCGACGTCCGGGAACTTTCCCGTCCTGCACATCGCCACTTCCGGTTTGGGAATGAAAAGGTTTCAATCAAGGGTTCTTGAATACTGTAAATTCTATTATAATTTTTTCAATATTTTGTGTGAAGGAGGTTTGAAAAGATGTTGAGGGGATGCAGTTTGATTTTGTTGGTTTTGATACTTTGTTGGGGGTTTACACCCTGGCAACATTATGGTCATTCTACTGGCCGCATTCTACTGGAAGGAATGCAGGGAGTTCAATTGCCGGTCGAGTCTAACCAATGACTTTAAAGTTGATACTTGTCACTTCCTAGCCAGCCGCTCGGCATTAATAGGATATGGCAAGGACTGGTTGGTTGTCTCAGTGTCACGATAATGTGTCATCACTTGTTCATTCACATCATGGAGACCAGCTAGATAAGCATCGCTTTTCTGGGATCCTTTCTGTCTGTAAGGAATGTATATGCATTTATTGCATCACCTCACTTTATTGTAAACAAACATAGTTAAAATAAAAGAATTAAATTGATTGAATTGAGTGGGATGTAAGGTCATCGGTTTCTCTCGACCAGTGTTCAAAATTTGAATCCCACGATCTACCAAAATGGGAGACGGACGCTCAACTCATTTGGCCATCCAGACTGGTCGCATCACTTATGCAACACCACTCAACTCCTTCCGGCAGACAGAGCCCCCTGGTGGGGTGCATCAACATCAGCATCAGCATCAGTATCAACATCAGCAATTTTGCATGGGAAATCGCCAAGCCCGAACAGCAGACGACATTTTCCAGAAATTCCCATTATACTTCTCGATACAAGAACTGCGCTATCGTCGGTAATCGAGCTTACGTCATCAATAATGCGCCTACACCCCCCAAACACGCCCCTCTCTCCCTCCCCCGCCATTGCATGTTGCCTCACAATGAGCATTTCTTTCCTGCGTTTCCGGTCACGTGTCCTTTTTTGGAGGGGGAGGGGGATGGGGGGGGAAATGGGATCTCGCCTGATCTGTTGTCTGCGCACGCAGATGGTTGTTTGGTACATTCGGTAGTGGGGCGGTGGGGGGTGTGGGTGTGAGTTCGGAGGTGGGGGCTGAGGGGCTAGTTGGGGGTAGTGAGGGTGAGTTGGGGTGACTGGAGGGTGACGGGAAGGGGAGTGGGGGTGAGTAGGTTTGAGTGGGAATATGTGGAGGAGTGGGCGGAGTGGGGAGTGGGGAGTTAGGAGAGTGGGGGAGTACATGGAGTGGGGGAATGGGTGGAGTGTGTGGAATAGGGAGGAATAGGGATGAGTGAGAGGAGTGTGGGGAGTGAGGGAATCTGGAGAATGGTGAGGACTGGGGAGCTGTAGGCAGGTGTGGGGCGGAGTGGATAAGAGTACGAAGAGTGGGGGGAGTGGGGAGATTGGGGAAGTTCAGGGGGGAAGGGACTGCAGGGAGTTGGAGAATGGTTGGAGCGGGCACAGTGGGGAGAGTGGGGGGAGTGGGGGAGTGGAGAGAGTGGGGGGATGGTAGGGAGTGGGGGTTGGTAGGGAGTGGGGGATGGTAGGGAGTGGGGGAATGGGTGGAGTGGGGAGAGTGGGGGAGTGCAGTGTGTACGGGAATGGGTGGAGTGGTTGTAGTGGGAAGAGTAGGGAGAGTGGGGGAGGCGGGCTATTGGTGAGGAGCTGGGGTTTGTGTAGAGGTGGGCGAAGGTTTAGGGAGATGTGGGGA
This sequence comes from Branchipolynoe longqiensis, assembly GCA_030323885.1. NCBI lineage: Eukaryota > Metazoa > Annelida > Polychaeta > Phyllodocida > Polynoidae > Branchipolynoe > Branchipolynoe longqiensis. The sequence continues at coordinate 12,863,576 of CM059200.1, forward strand.
GGTGTAGGGAGGTGTAGGGAGGGGTAGGGATGTGTAGGGAGGTGTAAGGAGGTGTAGGGAGTGGTAAGGAGGTGTAGGGAGTGGTAGGGAGGTGTAGGGAGGTGTAGGGAGGTGTAGGGAGGTGTGGACAGGAGTATGGGACGGTGGGGAGGTGTGTGAAGGTGTGGATGATTGTGGATGATTGTGGAGGTGTAGGGAGGGGTAGGGATGTGTAGGGAGGTGTAAGGAGGTGTAGGGAGTGGTAAGGAGGTGTAGGGAGTGGTAGGGAGGTGTAGGGAGGTGTAGGGATGTGTAGGGAGGTGTAGGGAGGTGTAGGGAGGTGTGGACAGGAGTATGGGACGGTGGGGAGGTGTGTGAAGGTGTGGATGATTGTGGATGATTGTGGAGGAGTGGTGAGGAGTGGGTAGGGATGGCGAGGAGTGCGGAGTGATTGGAAGGGAGTGGGAAGAAATGCGGAGGAGTGGGGAGGAGTGGGGAGGAGTGGGGAGGAGAGGAGGGAGTGGGAAGAAACGCGGAAGAGTGGGGAGGAGTTGGGAATGATTGGAGGGAGTGGGAAGAAATGCGGAGGAGTGGGGAGGAGTGGGGAGGACAGGACACAGGTTAAATACACATAGTATTGCTAACATTCAACAAACAATAGCTACTTGATTTGCTACTCAAAGGAAAAGAAATAATTAATTATTGCAATCGTAATGTGGAAACCAAATATGTGGTGCAATGCAAAAATTACTGATATAAATAGCAACTTATGTGTACATTGATCATGTGGAAATAAATATTGTATTATCATTATTATTAGTAGTAGTATTATTATTATTATTATTTTAGTAGTCTGCACTGACCTCTCATGAAAGTAACCACATAGACAGGTAGGCATGGGTAGTGTGTTGATATCAGGGAGCCTAGATGGTGTGATGGTTAGCACACTAGCCCGGAATGCAAAGAGATGTGGGTTCGAGTCCCACTCTAGGCACAATATGTCCCATTTTCATCACCCCCGTGACATTATTATTATTATTATTAGTAGTATGTAGTTCACAAAATGTCTCACTGTCTTTTCGTTATGGCTGCGAAGCGTTGCATTGTGGGACGTGTAATGGTCACGTGACTTCGGGGTGGGTGGGTGGGTGGGTGAGGGGTAGCCTGTCAGGGTGGGTTGAACAAGGATTCACTCTTGCTATCGTCTGTTCGTGGCCATGGTTACGGATTTGCATTAGGAACTATTTTGCGTTTAATGGTAATTTATCCTAAAATGTGTTGTAGTAACTGATACTCATCTGAATAATTGTTCTCACAGTGTTCCCGGGACACTGGTCTTCCAGCCATTTTTACATTACAGCTCTATGTTTAGACACACGCATGAATTGAGTGTTACATTAAAGTTGCACAGTCCGATGAATATATCAAATTTTCAAAACCAAAACAATTATCTAGATTTGATTCTACAGATCTAACTTAGATAGTGGTGCAATTATTAAACATTTGTCATCACGCTGAAGGGAATACAGGTGCAATTTAAGAGAACCTGTTACTGCAGATGCCTATGGTGTCAGAGTTTTGGCGTGCTTGCCAAAATTAATTTTGTATGGTTGTACTTCAAATATCTCCAAAGTTAACGATCTAAAATAAAGTTACTTCAAAGTAAAGTAAGGTAGTCTATAGCGATCAATCTAATGTATTTATCCTCGAAAATGACAGAAACTCTAAGCCAATGGACTATGCAACTTTAAGTGGATAGATTCGTTATGGTTTCAGGCCGCACTTGCTGCAAAGACCAGATTCATAGCTGAATTAAAGAACGCTAAGCACATTACATGGTAGGAGATATGACCAGACGGGGTGACCGAATGAGTAGAGCGTCTATCTCCTGTTTTGGGAGATCAGGAGATCCGAACCCATGAGTTTGTGCGTTCGAATCCTGGTCGAGTCAAGCCAATGATTTAAAAATTGTATACTTGTCCCTTCCTAGCCTGGTGCTTGGCATTACTAGGATAGGGAAAGGACTGCTTGGCTCAGTGTCAGGATAAGGTGACTGAGTGGGATATTGGGTTATGGTGCTGGTGGCCTGGTTTCCCAGTGGGGCAGCACTAGAAAGTCACCATGAGTGTGCCCTGTCACAATGTGGTACCCATCCTGAAATGACCTTAGATGTTGCTAGGACGTGAAACAACATCAACAAATGATACGACAGTCTGTGGTATCCACACAGAGTTACAATAAATACAAACTGAATGCATAGATATGACGAAAAGAGCGATGCTAATTATGCCAAAGTGTTGTTGGTGGTTTCAGTTGTGTACTGGGCCCATATGTATCAGACCGGGTTAGCGGTCGTAACCAGGCGTCGTGCGGATTTCCCAGGTTAGCTGGGAAAAGTATGTATGTATGTGTCGGGGTTAAACTAACTCGGTGAGTGTAAAGTCGCCTGCACTAACCCCATGCAAAAGGAGGGTTAAAGGTGGGGTTAGGCACCGACTCGGTCCAAATCTATTCAATGCAACCATATTTAACAGAATTAGATACACAATAAGTGAAATTTTATCAATTTAACCCTAAATTCGAACCGTTATTAAGGCTACCGCCGCATTGGCGGCGATATTAATAGTTATATTTTCGAATCGACGAACGTACAGTAAACAAACCACCGCCGCCTGTCAATTTTATAAGTCAATGATTTCACTCGACCACAGACCAAACTCCCAACATACTATGTATGCGAGGGCCGCGTTCTAACGAGTAGGCCACCGCGCCCGGTCTTAGAGTTAGGTCAAGACAAATGCGGATTTCGGCAATTCCTAATTTAGCCAATTTGCTGGGGTCACTCTGAAAACACTACATTATTTCGCAGTAGGGCACACTTCAATTCATTGTAGTTGTCTGTACTGACCTCTCAGGCAAGGAACCACATAGATAAAAGATTCACCCGGTACTTGTAGTACCTGGTTGAATGACAACATAGTGTAAATACGGGCGAAAATAGCTTTAGTATGGAACAGGAAGTAGAAACTGTGGTTCCATGATCAAATGGCTACATATATTGGCACAGATTTGGTGAAATGGGAGAGAATGCAAAAAGACAAGATGGCGGTCGGTTTCAATTTTAAATCATATTAAACTAGCTATTTTATTATATTTTTCAACTCAAATGTAGCCGGTAAATATGAAGACATCTACAAAGAATAAATGTTACTTCTTAGATTGTGAAATTAGGCTCTCATTTCATTAATCCGCTTTTTCGATCATTTTTATATAGGGTTGGTATTCACCCATGTACTGTGAGTACCGGCTGAATCCTTTATCTAGGAACCACATAAACAGGTAGGTGTGGAAAGGATGATTGCATGAGGGAGCCTAGGTAGTGTAATGGTTAGCATGTTACCCACAGAATGGCAAGATGTGTAGTTTCAAATTCTGATCTACCCGAAATGTTTCCCATTTTCATCACCCCCATGACACTGGTTGCTGCGACCTGGATCCCTTATGTGCGACATGATGTATGGTTATTAAACCAACCCTGTGTATGCATGTGTAAGTGATTTGCTTGTATGCATGTAACTGTAAGCACTACAGGACTTATGGACGTAAACCATTTAAAAGATGTACAATTCTAGGGGAGACGAGTGTAGTAGTCTGCACTGATCTCTCCAGCAAGGAGCTATACAGACAGGTAGGCATGGATAGGGTGATTGCATAAGACAGTCTAGGCAGTATAATAGTTTGCATGCCAGCTCTGGAATTATAAGAAATGTAGATTTGAATCCTACTCCAGGTGCATTATTTCTCATTATCATCACCCTCACTGCAATCTTTTTAGTGAAACTCAATAGGAAATTACTGCGAATATCGTGTTCGGTGCAGAAATTGCGTAATAGCACCACCAACCAATCAATCAATCAATCAATCAATCATAATAACAAGAATATATTCATCATTGTGAATAACCTATGGGTGCAAGCAGTACTCCAATATAATTATACTACCATAGAAACACTTATAATTTGCATTGCAGGTTGTTTATTTGTTGGAGCTTTATGTCCTAGCAGCATCGAAGGTGATATATCAGTACGCACTTATAAGTTATAGTGACTTACTAGTGTTGTTCCATTGGAACACAAGGCCACCAGCACCATGACCTGATATCGCACTCACTCATATTACCATGATATTGAGCAAACCAGTCTTTGGTCTATCATAGTAATGTTGAGCGCCAGGCTAGGTAGCAACATTTATACAATTTTCCAAGTGATTCACACTATTCACGCTGCAGCCATGTATGAAAAGTAATGTGAATACTTTTCATCGACCAATACCTCTCAAAATTACTCAGATTTGAGGGTATTCATTTTTAAACTATCATATACATCTTTATATACCTGTTTTCTATCTATTGGCCAAGTTCACGAAGATTGGGTGACCCTTGCATGGTGATTTTCTCATTCTTTAACTACAATGTGACTGTCAACTTCAAGTCTGCATAATTATCGTAGTATCATGTAATGCAGCACTGTCCGCATAGTTATCTGTGCAACACAGTTAAACAACTAGTCTTAGTAATTACAACTTAATAACAGCTTTAAAAGGGTTAAAATATATATTTTTAATATATATATATTAAGAAAATTATGCAATTTTGAATTGAAGAAAAGATTGGCAGCCAAAGTGAGCGACTTTGTTGACATTGCCTACTGAAATGCATCTGATAATCACTCAATCTTCATGAAAATTGACCAATAAATAGAAAAAAGGTATGCAAAAATGAATATGATAGTTTCAAAAGTGAATATATTCAAATTTTACTCCTTTAATTTATGTAGTAGTTCATACACATCGGCACACAGTAGTGTCTTCTGGCCATTTCCAATATCGACGCTTACTCAGACTCATTCTGATGCCGAATTAGATCATGTGTGAATAGTGTGAATTACTTTGACTCAAGCGGGATTTCAACTGATGAGCTCCCACCCTGGAAACGAGCCAGCACTCTCACATCCAAATTTGTTTGGACGGTAGACTTACCGCATGAACCTTATTTATATTTCACCCGAAGCTAATAACAAACTCACTCGTGACAATGTTCCTCATTCATTATGGATGTCGTCAGCAGGTACTCTCCCTTCTCTATAATGATGGGGGTAAAGAAAGGAAACAATGCATTCATGCTGTCGGTGGAGGGGTAACAATAGCACCAGCATTCAACTTCTATCCTTAGGCATTGCTCCCTGGTGCATACTTGGCGAACAATCTAGATATTGCCTTCGGACATGCCATTATGTTGGCATGCATGGTGGGCATTGTTTAGGTATCAGCATAGTTTTTATAGCCAATAACTTGACAGCTTTTCTTAGCCTTTCATAGTTCCAAGGTTTGAGCTTGTGGTATGTTTCTTCTAGGTAAATACATTAGGTTGATGACCAGATGGGATGGCCAAATGAGTTAGAGCGTCTCTCTCCCATCTCTCGTCTCTCGTGGGGTTGTCGGTTCGAACCCTGGTCGAGTCAAACCAATGACTTAAAAATTGATACAGGGCAAGGACTGGTGTGCTCAGTGTCAGGATAATGTGACTGAGTGGGAGACCAGGTCATGGTGCTGGTGGCCTGGTTTCCCAGTGGGACAGCACTATAAAGTCACCATGAGTACGCACTGTCACAAGTCGGTATCCGTCCTGATATCACCTTAGATGTTGCTAGGACCTAAAACAACAACAAAGATAAAGAAACATTAGGTTGATTGTGATAGCATATCTTGGTTTGTTTAATTTGATGTAAGTGTACTATGGTAGTCGGCATTGACCTCTCAGGTAAGCGGCAACATAGACAGGTAGGCGTGGGTAGGGTGTTCATATCAGGCAGACTAGTTGGTATAATGGTTAGCACACTTACCTGGAATTCAAGGGTTGTGGGTTCGAATGCTGCTCTGGGAGCAATATTTCCTCTTTTCACCCCCCCCCCCCGGCAACACTGGTGCTGATATCAGGATTCTGTACAACCTACACGTTGTATGGTTGTTGAACCTACCCTGTGTCTGTACATATCAGTGCACTTAAAAGACTTACAATTCCAGGGGGATGAGCGTAGCAGTCGGCACTGACTTCCCAGGCAAGTAAACACACAGACAGGTCAGCGTGGGTAGTGTGATGCCATCAGATAGCCTAGGTGGTGAAATAGTTAGCAAACTGGCCTGGCATGCAAGACATAAGGGTTTGATTCCCACGCTAGGTGCAGTATTTTCCATTTCCATCACCCCCCCCCCCCCGCACGACATAGCATCTACTTATTTATTCCATGGTATGAATTACTGCTGCGGCCATATATCACTGTGATATGCTGTGTGGTATTATATATACTTATATAAATGAGCCTGTCTCAAAAGGTGATAACTCTTCTTTTATTTGTCCATTGTAACGATTGACACAAAACAGCACAGAAATGGTTACACTGAAAACACAAGGACATTTGCTTCAAATCAATATGTATTCTATTGGGATTATGAAACACCATGTAAAAAAACAAATCAGTTTATCCTGAGCAAATGCATAAGCAGATAGTATTTTGATCATTACAATGGACAAAGTTTTGTCCCATATTGCCAAGCACCTTTTGAGACAGTCTTATTTATATATGAATCTGTATGCATATACAATATAAACATGTGCATATACAATATAAACATATGCTCACATACACATATATTCGGTGTTGGCCGAATCGGTAGAGCGCAGGTTCCCCCTCCTGAGGCCGGGAGTTCGAATCCCAGCCAAATAAAACCAATTGTTGGCTATATTCTGTTCCAACCAGTGGTCCACAACTGGTTCATCAATGGTTGTGGTATGTGCTGTCCTGTCTGTGGGAAAGTGCATATAGAAGACCCCTTGCTGCTTATCAGAAAGAGTAGCCTATGTGGCAACAGTGGGTTTCCTCCAAAGAAATATGTCAGAATGACGTCCAATAGCCAATGATAAAAATCAATGTGCTCTCGAGGCGTCGTTAAATAAAGCAAGCATTTTATAGCGGACAATAGCAGGGTCCTGCACTTCCGAACCAGGTTGTGTGTGTGTGGGTCATGGGGTCACAGGTAATGCCATTAGGACGGCCACACGAAGTGGATAAAAGGAGTCATGAGCACTAGTGTGCATGCACACAGGGGAGCTGCAAGCATGGGGGTTGGTGGAGGTGGAGGGAGGCGGGTGATGGTGGTAAGAGGTGGGTGGTTGTGGGTGTGTAGGGGGAGGAGGTCGAGGGGAGATGGACGGTTTGTGGGGGGAGGGTCGGGGAGCGGGTGGAGAAGGTGGGGGAGGTGGGAGGAGTGGGTGGTTGTGGTGTGTAAGGGGAGGAGGTCGAGGGGAGATGGACGGTTTGTGGGGGGAGGGCCGGGGAGCAAGAGGGAAGGTGGCGGATGGTGGGAGGAGGTGGGTGGATGTGGGGGAAGGTGGGAGGAGGTGGGTGGTTGTGGGAGTGTAGGGGGACGAGGTCGAGGGCAGCTGGATGGTTTGTGGGGGGGGGGGGAGCGTCGGGGATGGGTGGAGGTGGGTGCGTGTTGGTAGAGAGGGTGGAGGGGTGGGGGTGTGGAGGGCGGAGGTGGGTGGGGGAAGGTGGGGGATGGTGGGTGGTGTAGGGGGAGTAGGTGGAGGGAGAATGGTGGAAGGAAAGTGAATGAGGTGTGGGTGGTGGAGGTGGGTCCAGGTGGGGGTGGTTGTCAGGTGGTTGATGTTACTGCTAAGGTTGTAGTTCCTTAATAATCCGCCACTGCCATCACGTCACGACCAAACTACCATCATGTCACCCACCCCTCCCACCACCACCCACACCCACCCCTCCCCTCCCCTCTGACCACCGCCCAAACCCACACCCACCCCTCCCACCGCCACCCACACCCACCCCTCCCACCACCACCCACAGCCACCCCTCCCCTCTGACCACCACCCAAATCCGCACTCACCCCTCCCACCACCACCCGCACCCACCCCTCCCACCACCACCCACACCCACCCCTCACCATCACCCACAGTCACCCCTCCCACCACCACCCACAGCCACCCCTCCCACCATCACCCACCCCCACCCATCCCACCCCTCCCACCACTCCCACCACCACCCCTCCCACCACCACCCACACCGTGAGGATGCATTCCCGCTGTGAGAGTGCCGCTTCGCGTTGATCAATCAGATCTGACAGTGTTTATTTGCTGTGGATCCAATCACCAGGGGCGCCTACAGAGTCGTGACAAGCAGCAGTTTTATAGTGTTGCCCCAAATTGGATACATCGCCGCCAGGAGAATAGCACAATACATGACTCAGTCATATTAAGCCGATGCTAATCCCAAACTACCCCACTGATGGTCAGTTTCATAGTGTTGCCCCCATTTGGATACATCGCCGCCAGGAGAATGGCACAATGCATGACTCAGTCATGTTATGCCGATGCTGAACCAATCTACCGCACTGGTGCTCAGTTTTATAGTGTTGCCCCCATTTGGATACAGCACGGCCAGGATCATCCCACAATACATGACTCAGTCATGTTATGCCGATGCTGATCCCAACCTACCACGCTGGTGGTCAGTTTTATAGTGTTGCCACCAATTGCAGTCAGGGAATGTATTTATCGGTAATTAAACAACTAACCAATCATAGAATTAACAAACTCACAAAGGGTAGGTAGGGAGATGTGGGAGAATGCTTACAAACAGAGACCAAATGCATGCAGTAGATAGCGACACAACAACTGAATATGACAAAATAAATGGAACCACAAGACTATTATTGTCTGGCGATAAAAACAAGTCATTAGACTTAACCGTTAGGGGTAGCATAAATGAACCATCGTTAACAAAATTATATATACAAGTGTCGTGGGGGTGATGAAAATGGGAAATATTGCACCTAGAGCGGGACTCGAACCCACATCTCTTTGCATTCCGGGCCAGTGTGCTAACCATTACACCACCTAGGCTCCCTTATATCAACACACTCCCCACGCCTACCTGTCTATGTGGTTACTTGCCTGAGAGGTCAGTGCAGACCACTACACAAGCTATGAATGGTAAAGCGCTTGAATATTGGGGCGGTCTTTTGTCCCTCAAACAGTCCTCGCAAACTCTCAGATCATTCAGTCAGATATTAGTATTTGTCCTCATGTCTATCGTCAAACAATTGCGTGATTGCCCCTTCCATGTGGCAGGTCCCACTTGTTGGCAAAGTTTGCAGGAGGATATAAGAAGAGCAGCAGCTCTTGAGAAATTAAAATGTGTCATTAAAGTCATTGTCACACCGTACCGGACTGAGTACCGGAGACCACCGGACAAAGAATTGTCTAGTCCGGTGTTGTCCGGTGAAGAAATGTATCGAAATGTATCGAAATGGAGAGTAAAATTGGGTTAATTGCCACCTGACAACCGGATAAGAACCGTACATGTACCATATATGTACCAGATGAGAACCGGACGAGAACCGGACACCTAACCGATGGGTACTGGACATGTACCCGACAAAACGGACAAACCAGACATGAATGGATGGGTACCGGACATGTACGGATGGGTACCGGACATACCGGACACCAACCGGACATGTCAGTCTGGCGGTGACCGGCAGAAGTTTTGAATGCGTTCAAAACTTGTATCGGAGAACGCCGGACACCACCGGACACCGCCAGATGGGTACCGGACGGTACCCGAACATCGCCATACAGTACCGGTCAGTGTCCGGTTCCCCAGTCCGGCAAGGTCTGACAGGGGCTTTAGATTCACCTGTTTCACGTAGCTTTTTCTGGTAAATACAATTTCTCTATTGTAGCTTTTTCTGGTAAATACAATTTCTCTATTGTAGCTTTTTCTGGTAAATACAATTTCTCTATTGTAGCTTGTTCTCGTAAATACAATTTCTCTATTTAGCTTTTTCTGGTAAATACAATTTCTCTATTGTAGCTTGTTCTGGTAAATACAATTTCTCTATTTAGCTTTTTCTGGTAAATACAATTTCTCTATTGTAGCTTTTTATGGTAAATACAATTTCTCTATTGTAGCTTGTTCTGGTAATTACAATTTCTCTATTGTAGTTTATTCCGGTAAATACAATTTCTCTATTGTAGCTTGTTCTGGTAAATACAATTTCTCTATTGTAGTTTATTCCGGTAAATACAATTTCTCTATTGTAGCTTGTTCTGGTAAATACAATTTCTCTATTGTAGCTTTTTCTGGAAAATACAATTTCTCTATTGTAGCTTTTCCTGGTAAATACAATTTCTCTATTATGCTATAAATATGAGTAGGGGTGTAAACATGTAAAGTAAAGCCGGGTGAATGTTGGTTGCTTGCTTGTTGGAGCTTTACATCCCTGCAACATCTAAGGTCACATCAGGACGGGTATCCACTCATGGCAGTGCACACTAATGTCGACTTTATAGTGCTTCCGCACTGGGAGACCAGGCCTCCAGCACCATGACCTGATATCCCACACATTCATATTATACTGACACTGAGTTTACCAGTCCTTGCCCTATGCTATTAATGCTGAGCACCAGGCTCGGAAGCGACAAGTATCAATTTTGTAAGTCATGGGTTTGACTCAACCGGGAAACGAACTCTCGATCTCCCGCACAGGAGGCCTGCGCTCTACCAACTCAGCCACCGCATCCGATGTGAGGTGAATGAGAAGCCAACTTAAATGTGAGTAAAACTGCAGGAGTAGGAATTAACTATAAATAAGCTGTGCAGGTGGTGATGGAGGTGTTGGTTCCACTATGCAATGTTTATCTGCATTGGCGTAAAGTTGAGAAATTCGAAAAGAATGGGAAAAAACAACCCAAGATGGTTGCCAGGGAACGCTCCTGATTTCCTGATTTGACTGTTAAAGTCAATTAGTCTACATGATGTCATCAATTATTCACTCTAAATGTAGCTACCTATGATCGATAAGTTGCAACCTTACTATACAAAGGTTCTATCTTACAAAATGGTGCTTTCAAGATAACAAGGTCTGAAGCTGTGTAACTGCATGATAGCAAAGCAGATAGGACAATATTATTTTAAATATATCTCAGTGAAAAATACCAGTTGAGAAACAGTTGTGTAACTGCACGATAGATAGCCTTTTGTAGATCGAACATTTTCATATCCATAACACCAATTCGGTCACGTTGTCAGAAAGAACCTTTTTATAATAAGGTCACAAAGTATTTGAATAATATATTTAGGGTAGTAGATTGCATAATCATAGGGCTATTTCCATGACCCAACCTTCCTAGATATTTTATACCGGGACACTTCTCACCTCTCTCTCAGAGACAGCTGCCTGAGTAACTATGTGGTTCCACATTCCACATTCCACATTCCACCTTCAACCACCACATCTCACCTCCAACCACCTTCACCTTTCATTCCATCTCACCCCACATTCCTCCACCAATCCCCATCTTCGTCAACCTCAAGCGCCCTGACTAGACGCAGTGGTCCAATAGGTAGCGCACAGGCTTCCCCTGTGGGTGTTTCGGAAATTGAAACTAATGACTTACAAAATTCTCTATTGTAGCTTTTTCTGTATTGGGTAAGGACTGGTTGGCTCAGTATCAGGATAATGTGACTGAGTGGGAAATGCGGTCATGGTGTCAGCGACTTGGTCTCCACGTGGGGCAGCACTGTATAGTCAGCATGAGTGCTCACTGTCAGAAGCCGGTACCCATTCTCATATGATGTTGCTAGGATGTTAAACCCCAACAAACAACCACCCTCCACCACCTCCCTCATTTCCCGTCAATTTACCCTAGCTTCCTTAACTGCAACCTACCTTTAACCACCTAAACCCCGTGCTGATATACCCTTAGATGGTGCCAGGATGTAAAGCTCCAACAACCACCCAACCACCTCAACCACTCTGCAACCAATTCTACCCAATTCAGCCACTTTCCAACCACATATACCCATCCATCATCAACATTGCTGCAACCACCTCAACCACTCTCCAACTACCTCACCCACCTCCCACCACCCCTCACTCTCTCTACCTCTCCCTACCTTCCTCAACTGCAACCCACTCTCCAACCACCTCACCAACTAACCAACCACCTCAACTCCTCTCCAACCACCTCACCCATTCTCCAACCACCTCACCCGCTCTCCAACTACCTCCCCCACCTCCCACCACCCCTCACTCTCTCTACCTCTCCTTACCTTCCTCAACTGCAACCCACTCTGCAACCACCTGACCCACTCTCCAACCACCTGACCCACTCTCCAAACACCTCGCCCAGTCTCCAACCACCTCACCCCCTCTCCAACCACTTCACCCCGTCTCCAACCATCTCACCCACTCTCCAACCACCTCACCCACTCTCCAACCACCTCACCCCTCTCCAACCACCTCACACACTCTCCAACCACCTCAACCCCTATCCAAACACCTCACCCACTCTCCAACCACCTCAACCACTCTCCAACCACATCAACCACTCTCCAACCACCTCAACCACTCTCCAACCACCTCACCCACTCTCCACACCCTCTTCCTACCACGCTCAACCTCAACACACACCCCAACAGCTCTATACCCCCCACACTCCGACACCCCCCACCCCACTTACCACCACTCTCCTTACCCCCCGCAACCTCAACCTCCCCCCCACCATCTCAACCCACCTCTGCTTACTTTGCTCAACCTCAATTGCCTCTCCAACCACCTCCACCCACCTCCAACCACCTCAACCACCCATTCATCAGCTCAACTACACCCACATGCCACCACCTCACCTCACCTCGTCCCACCTCACCTCACCCAGCCTCACCTTACAATTACCTCACCTCCAAATTCCGCGACCCACCTCCCTTCCCCCCACCTCCCACAATGACCCTGCCAACTCCACACCACCACCACCCCCCTACCGCCCCCCCCTCGCCACCCCTATATGACCCCAGTGACCCGGTTGTTGCGATTGCGTCTGGTCTCCGGCCTCCGTTTCCGGTGGGCGATAATTGGGGTTTCCGTTAGGGGCTGACCTGGGCGTGTTGGGCCCCTGATTAAACAGGGTGTGCAGACAGCCTGCCAGTCATCCCGGCTCCCAGGGTCGGCGCGCTCTCCCAGCACAGGCCGTCTCCCTGACACACACGTCTCCAAGCACCCCCCCCCCCCCCACAGACACACTCTCCACACTCACATTCCGTGCTGAAATGGCGCTCCTTTCAGTCGGATGTTCAGTTTGTTATTCTAGAGAAAAAGGTGGCCTTAAAGTTTAAGTCTGTCGCACACTACGCGACACTGGCATTGGCTTAAGTTAAACTTAAAGTATGTTGCACACCACGCAATATTTGCGTTGGATTAAGTTAAAGTCAAAGTATGTCACACACTACGTGGCCGACACTGGTGTGTGGATATTTTATCTATCGATCTATGACATTCATTGCAGTGAATTTTGCATTTAGTTTGTTATTCTATAGTAAAGGCTGGCTTAGCAGTAAAGTCTGTCACACATTATGCGACACTGGCATTGGCTTAAGTTAAAGTTAAAGTCTGTCACACACTACGAGACACTGGCGATCAGGTATGTTATCTCTTGATCTATGGCGCTCATTTCAGTTAGGGTTAAAGTTGATTATTCTAGCGAAAAGACTGACATGCTTTTAAAGTATGTCGCAGATTATGCGACACTGGTGAGTGGATATCGTATATATGTATCGATATATGGCACTCATTTCAATTGGGCATTTAAGTTATTTTGGGGAAAAGGTGGTTTAACATTCAAGTCTGTCACACACTATGCGACACTAACAAGCGAGTATCATATCTGTTGTTCTATGGAGCTCATTGCAGGTGGGCGTTAAGTTTGTTAATCTAGTGAATAAGGCTGGCTTAGAGTTAAAGTTAAAGTATGTTGCACATTCGCGACACTAGTGAGTGCGGATATCTTACATCTTGATATATGGCGCTTATATAAGTAGGGTGTTCAGTTTGTTATTCTAGCGAAAAGCCCGGATTAAAGTTAAAGTCTGTCGCACATTAGGCTACACTGGTGACTGGATATCTTATCTATTAATCTCACAGACTGGAACCCGTCCCCCACCTTCAATTAAATATGAATCGAAAACAGACAATTCGAAATATCCGGTAGTGTTTGCGAAACATTAAACACTTGTTTGTTGTGGGTTTAAAAAAAAAAGAGTTTAAGCAAAATTCATTTAATGTCCAAGCATTAATATGTTTGAGTGCACAGGCTATTTTTTATCAAAATAAAATTGGTGTGCAGTGTGTTGCTGTGTTGTGTCTGTTGTTGGGTGTGGGCTCGGGGTTGTGTGTGGAGCTGTCTGTGTGGTGGTGGTGGGGGGGGGGGGCGTTCTGGCGCTGGGGAGGGGAGGAAGGAGGGTGGGGAGGATAGGGGGAGGGGGAGGGGTGGGAGCGAGGACACAGTGACTACAAAAAGGGCATCATTGTATTCTGGTCATGCGTGGCTTTGAGGCTGGGTTATGGGGATACCTAACTGTTCCATGGTTCTTCTCACTAACCTGACTTGCTTCTTTCTACTCGCTCAACCCACGGCGAAATGTCGTCTGCTATGTTGAAATGACATCTTTTGCTATACTAAAAGGCAGTTTATTCAGTGAATAATGACTTCTGTCAGTGGCAGCGCACTGGTCTTCCGGCCGTTCAGTACAATTTGTTGGTACATAAATGAAACTATAAGTTGCAATAATAACCACATGCAAATCCTGTTTAGAAGACCGTTCAGTACAATTTGTTGGTACATAAATGAAAGTATTGGTTGCAATAATAACCGCACGCAAATCCTGTTTGATAATGAAAGTGTTATGCATAATGTAAATGACCAATTAGTTGTAATAGTAACTGCATACAATTCCACTTCAATAAATGTATTATGCATTTGGTGAATATGCATGACATGTTATTGCATCATTCTAGAATGTTCTTGAAACATGGCTGCTGTGTTGAAATGTCGGCGTCTGTGTTGAATTGTCGGCAGCTGTTTTCAAATGTGGTCTGTAGCGATGAAATGTTGTCTGATGTGTTGACATTTCATCTAGTATGGTAAAATGTTGTCTGTTGTATTCAAATGTTGTCCATTGTGTTGAAATGTCGTCCTATGAAAGTCCACTTGGGAAGCGCGTCCCCATTTGCTAACAATTTTAACCCACAACATTCCGCAAAGGAAGCGTATATGCTTACTCATTCAGCAACTACTTAGCCACAGTATGAACCCACAACATTCTGCAAGGGAAGCTTACGCGGTTACTCATTCAGCCACTATTTAGCCAAAATATGAACCCACAACCTTCCGCAGTGGAAGTGTATGCCCTTACCGATTTGACCTCTGCTTAGCCGCAATCCTGAATGGGAACGTTTTGCCATTACCCATTCAGGCAATACTTTGCCACAATATAAGCCTCCACGATTCTGCAAGAGAAGCTAACATGTTTACCCATCCAGCGAACACTTAGCCACAATCGAAGCCCACAACATTCTGCAATGGAAGTTAACATGCTTACCCATTCAGCCAATACTCAGCCACAAGCTAAGCCCATAACATTCTGCAATGGAAGTTAACATGCTTACCCATCCGGCCAATCCTTAGCCACAATCTAAGCCAACAACATTCTACAATGGAAGCTAACATACTTACCAATTCAGCCAATACTCAGCCACAATCTAAGCCCACAACATTCTGCAAGGGAAGCTAACATACTTACCCATTCAGCCAATACTTAGCCACAATCTAAGCCCACACCATTCTGCAAGGGAAGCTAACATGCTTTCCCAATCAGCCAACACTTAGCCATAATCTAAGCCCACAATATTCTGAAAGGGAAGCTAACATGCTTACCCATTCAGCCAATACTCAGCCACAAGCTAAGCCCACACAATTCTGCAAGATAAGCTTCCACGCTTACCCATTCAGCCAATCCTCAGCCACAATCTGAACCCACAACATTCTGCAATGGAAGGTTCCATGCTTACCCATTCAGCCAATCCTCAGCCACAATCAAAGCCCACAACATTCTGCAAGCTAAGCTTCCATGCTTACCCATTCAGCCAATACTCAGCCACAATCTAAGCCCACACCATTCTGCAAGGGAAGCTAACATGCTTACCCATTCAGCCAATACTTAGCCACGATCTAAGCTCACAACATTCTGCAAGGGAAGGTTCCATGCTTACCCATTCAGCCACGACTTACCCACAGTTTGAACCCACAACATTCCATATAGGAAGCCAATGCGCTCACAATCCAAAAATGTGGTTTAAATACAAGTTTTTCGCCTGAAAATAATTAAATACTTCTCAATAATTCCACTTTTCATATGATCACATGCTTATTGAGCAATGAAACAACAAAAGTAGGGATATAAAAAATGAACATTTTGAAGGTTTGATTCCAATGTTTATCTCCATTTTTGGATTGGCGTTTACTTGGTTTTGCACCTGAACTATCGATATGCGACTACCAACTCGGCCACTGCTTAGCCACAATTTGAACCCATGACCTTCTGCAAGGTAAGCATATGAAGATTTCAGGCGCAAAACCATGTAAACGCCAATTGAAAAATGAAGATAAACATTGCAATCATACCCTAAAAAATATAATTGTTTACATTCCTTCTCTCTTCTCCATGACCTTGTGATCACATGAAAAGTGGAATTAGTGAGAATAACAAATATGTTCTTTGATTTAAACAACATTTTTGGATTGGTGTTTACGTGGTTTTGCACCTGAACTATTCATATGCGACTACCCATTCGGCTACTGCTTAGCCACAATTTGAACCCATGGCCTTCTGCAAGGTAAGCATATGCGACTACCCATTCGGCTACTGCTTAACCACAATTTGAAACCATGACATTCCACAAGGGAAGTTTGAGCACTTATCCATTCGGCGCATGTGTGTAGACTGCATGGAGACGCACTGGTTAAGGCACTCATTGGTATTCAGATGGTGACTATGTAAATTACCACCAGTGTGGTTTTACATAGAGCAGACAGCGCAATTATACACACGCATAATCCCACAGGCTGTTTGCTGTCTGCCCAGAGCATGGGCCTGGGTTACAGTGTTTATCAGTGTATGCAGCGGAAAGCTGGTCAATATCATGCTGTCGGTCACAATGCAACAAAGACTGCTTTTATTTCTTAACGGCCACTATTATGTGTGGTTGTGCATTTCATAAAAGTTGCTTGCAAAGTGTTGAAGTGCTGCTGGCTTTTGCAAGTTACTAGCAGCACTCTCTTGGGGAGCAAATAGAGGTCTCACACCGGCAAGAACACCTCAAGACAGGCGCAAACTATTTGTCCCTGCAGTAGCTGGCCGGGAGATGTTGGGAGTTCCCTTCATCACTGCCCTTAATGCTGCCACAGTAATATGGGTTTCTGTTAGGGTTTGCTCCGTTAGCCTTTGGTTCTATCAAGAACCTGTACCACAAGGCAGTGGTTTATAACTTTGCAAGGCAGGGGCATCAAACTCCCCGAGGTATTTTAGCAGATAGGTACTGCATTACCCGCATACCCAAAGTGGTAGCAGGAAGCTGGTACACCGGGTCAAAATCGCACTATCAAATCTGAACTAGTGCTGTTTGGAAACAAAAGTCATTCAGGGAAAACCTCGTAGATTATTTGTCCACTGTGAGTGGATGCGGAGGCGGACATTTTATGAACACAGACAACAAATATCACTATCTATATTGATTGATTGATTGAGTGGTGGTTGCTTTACGCTGTGTCGACAGCTTAGGCCATATTCACGGCGAGTATCTATATTGATATACATAAAAATTATACGAGTATAATAACCCAGAATATCCCCCTTTCCCTCATCACTCACTAAGCTCCATGGACTGCCATAGTCATCTACTGCTCCAGCCTCCCGAACCCCAGCTCTGATGATGCCGCCACCACCCCTGCACTCTGTAACCGGTACTCAATGTGGGTCAGATTGTACATACTCTGTAAGAGATGGTTACCACTTATCAACTGAAGCTCATGTTGATGTGTTAAGCCTGGTACACACCTCCCGTATATGATTCATGTGCTAAAACTGACTGCCCGACGCGACCCGTCACAACCCGACCCTTCCCCTTTCCTGACTACAACTGCCCGATTCATTTTTCGAATCTTCTAAGATTCCAGTATTAAGCCCTAAAACTGAGTTTTAAGTCGCGAATTGGAAGGCTCTGGTGTGTTATGGGGTCACACAAACCTAAAGACTGAAACCGACTAAAACTCAAACTTAGTGGCGAAACGGGCAGTTTTAGGTTTTATACGGGAGGTGTGTAGCGGGCATACGTTCTAATGTTGGCAATGCGGGCCGTCACAGTGTGGCCGCACACACGTCACGTGAGAGGGGCAAAGCTACCCAGATTGCCAGCCTTGCCATTGAACCAAGCAGCGAACCACCTCCAGCAGCCGATGTCTGCCCTGAAGCTCCTGGAACCAGACGGGATGGCCGAATGAGTTAAAGCGTCCGTGTCCTGTGTTGGTAGCCCATCGGAGCATGGGTTCGAACCATGGTCGAGTCTAAGCAAGGACTTAAACATTGATACTTGTCACTTCCCTAGCCAGGCACTCAGCATTATTAGGATAGGACAAGGACTAGTTGGCTCAGTGTCAGGATAATGTGAGTGAGTGGGATATCAGGTCATTGTGCTTGTGGCCTGGACTCCCCATGGGACAGCACTATGAAGTCGGTATGAATCGCACAGTCACATTCAGTACCCGTCCTGATATGACCTTAAATGTTGCTAGGACGTAACACAACAACAAACAAGCTGAAGCCCCTGGAGAGGCGGACCAGGTAGTGGGGTTCGCGAACACTGCTGATGCTGTCACACTTCTGCCACAGAAGGTGCGACCCTCCCCCCCACCCCTTGACCTTAGTGCAGTAGGCGAGGAGACCGGCAAGGCGCTCGAGTGTTTTCCTCGTCACGTTATTTCTAACTGACACCTCCTCAGGGGTGAGCAGGAGGCAGACTAGATAAAAGATTCACCCGGTACTTGTAGTACACAGGGGAAGGACAACGTAGTGTAAATACGGGCGAAAATAGCTTTAGTATGGAACAGGAAGTACAATGCCTGGCTCCAGTTTCAAATGGGTACTTATATCGGCACAGAGTTGGTGAAATGGGAGAGAATGCAAAAAGACAAGATGGCGTCGATTTCACTTTTAAATCTTATTAAACCAGATGTTTTATTATATTGTTCAACTCATAGTTAGCAGCGAAATATGAAGACATATACAAAGAATAAATGTTGCTTCTTAGATTGTGAAATTAGGCTCTCATAAAGAGTCATTTCATTAGCCCGATTTTTCGACCGTCTTTATATAAGGCTGGTCTACAACCGTGTACAGCGAGTACTGGGTGCATCCTTTATCTAGAGGCAGACCAGCTTGTCGTTGTTCCTCTAGCCAGAGTAAATACACTCTCACCGACTATCAGGTCTTCCTCTTTTCATTATGTTGGCAAACTATTATATATATATATCTGTCTGTGGACCAGCAGCGGTAGCCGAATCAGTCCAGCGCAGGCTTTCCACCAGGCCGCCGGCACCATGACCCAATTTCCCAGGCGGGAACTTTTGCTAGCAGAGATGTTTGCCAGCCGAATAGATTCCTGCACAATAGTGGAGCATGTACACTAACATATTTTTTTATTATTTTGTTATTGACGAGGTATTTACTCTGCCCATAACCTATAAGCTCCTGTCAGGGTGCTTGTTTTCAATGCTGGACAGCTGTGGTGCTGTCTTGATCTGTTCCTTTGCCCAGGAGTGTTTACCTGTGTCTGCTCGGGTCAGCCTTCTGCAATTTTGGTTGTTAGTAATAGCCTATGTTAGTATTTTTTGTAATTGTCTAGTCTGAGTAAAGTCAAGTAAAGCTTGTTGTATTTAACAATGCCTCGAGAACACATTGATTTTTATCGTTGGCTATTAGACATCAAACATATGGTTATTCTGACATATTTCTTTGGAGGAAACCTGCTGCCGCCACATAGGCCACTCTTCCCGATAAGCAGCAAGGGATCTTTTATATACACTTTCCCACATACAGGAAACGACATACAACAGCCTTTGATGAACCAGTGGTGTACCATTGGTTGCAATGGCAAATAGCGCAAACTGCAAATGTGTCCACTGAGTAGGATCGATAGGATGATCAACACCATCACAGGTGGACACTCTACCGCCTGAGCTACGTCCCGCTCCATACTCATACAAACACATGCACACCCACAAACATGTACACATGTGTGTGTGTACACACACATTGGTGCACACACACATACACTCAGGGAAAACAATGATAACATTTTATTGGATATCTATTATATATAAGTCCCAGCTGGCAAAAGTCTGACGTGGGACAGTGTTGGGTGCCAACTATCGGCTGGGAAATAACAGCTGAGAAAAACCATGGGTGTCAAAAGAAAGGATGAGGCGTAAAAAGCGACAAATGCCATCTTGGCCGAAAAGATATGATGGCTATCACTTCTAAACTGAAGCTGCCATCATTCCGGTATCCCAAAGCAGTTTTTCACTGAAGCTGCCACATTCCCTATATTATGGCCCTGTCTCACTATGACGTAATGACATCAACGTAGGGAGAACGTGAAAAACGTTGAACTTCTCGGCGTAGTATGCAAATTTGGGCACAAGTTGAACGTGGATGCAGCGTAGTGGACGAGAGAGTAATGGCGGTAAAGCGTAGTGATAGCGTCATTCAACGAGAGAGGACAACAACATTATGCTCACGGAACGTTATGAACGTTATTCCATCGCCAGAAGAACGTTATGTGACGTTACATACGTCATGACACGGTGGTGAAACATTGAACGTACATTGCACATACGTTCTCCTGACGTTCTCCTGACGTTCTCCTGACGTTCTCCTGACGTTCCCATTACGCCGAGTGGACATTTCCACCCGGTTTAATGTGGGTCAACGTAGTGGAACGTAGTGGAACGTAGTCACCAGCGTTTGACTAACGTCCATTTAACGTCATTGACGTTCACTGAACGTGTACAGAACGTACAGCGAATGTAAACCCTTACGTTTGAGGTACATCGAAAGTTTTGAACATGTCCAAAACATTGACGTAACTCGACGTAACATGACGTAATGTGACGTAGCTCGACATCAGTCTAACATCATTCTGATGTCATCATAACATAACCCAACATACATCAACGTAATGACGAAAAATTACCACGTTAGGCTCACGTTAGCTCATTACGTCGTAGTGTGACAGGGATATAAAGCCCTACTCAATATGACATTGATAGACTATAACTCAAAGGGGCGACAATAGATATGGTTGTTTTCCACCTGAACTCTTCAAATGTTGTGACAGCTTCTTTAGCGCCCTCTGTGATGAGTGGACCCCTCAGTTATGTGGACAATATTTCAGTGCATGGACGCATTGGTCTTATTTGATGGTCCATCCGATGACGGGACGCTATTGTACCGGACGCAGTGGCCGAATGAATCTCTACCCATTCGGCCACCGCGTAGAAGGTCGGGAGTTCAATTCCCGATCAAGTCAAACCAAGGACTTACTAATTTGATACTTGTTACTTCCTACCCTGTTGCTCGGCATTAATAGAACAGGGCAAGGACTGGTTGGCTCAGTGTCAGGATAATGTGACTGAGTGGGATATCAGGTCTGGTTTCCCAGTGGGCCAGCACTATAAAGTCGCCATTTGTGTGCACTGTCACATGTCGGTGCCCATCCTTATATGAGCTTCGATGTTGCTAGGACGTAAAACAACAAACTGGTTAGCTGAGTGTCAGGATATTGTGACTGAATGAGATATTGGGTGATGATGCTGGCAGCCTGACTTCCCAGTGCGGTAGCACTATAAAGTCGCCCTGAATGTGCATTGTCACAAGTCAGTATCCGTCCTGGTAATACCTTAGATGTTCCCGAGACGTAAAACTCCAATAACCAACCAACTAACACCGACCAACCCTGTCCTCTACTGCCTTCTGGTTAGCTACTGCATTTGTCGATTACCGCCAGCCAATATGTCTACCACCCACGGCCTTCAAAACGCCCATCTCTACCCCCACCCTGCGTGTGAATAAATTACCCAACCCTAATTTCCGGCTCCTGATAGACTCTTTTCCGCCGCGCATTCTGCGGATCCGCAATTAATTAGTTCCTGCCACTGCCGTCAGAGGGGCTGGACAGCCCGGCTGAATTGGCAAGAGTGCTGGCTGGCTGCCTGCATGTGTGGGGAGATTGCGCATTCAGACCCTCCCTCTCACCCCCGATCTAGTCAATCCAACAGCTTACACAATTTATACTTGTCACGATTTGGAGCGGGACGTAGTTCAGGCGGGAGAGTGTCCACCTGTGAAGGTGTGGGTCATCCGATCAATCCTTCTCAGTGGACGCATTTGCAGTTTGTGCTATTTTCCGTTCCAACCAGTTACCTACAACTGGTTCATCAATTGTTGTGGTATGTGCTGTTCTGTCTGTGGGAAAGTGCATACAGAAGACCCATCGATGCTTATCGGAAAGAGTAGCATGTGGCGGCAGCAGGTTTCCTCCAATGAAATATGTCAGAATGACCACATGTTTGACATCCAGTAGCCAATGATACTGGAGTAGTCTACATGAGCCTCACTACCACGCAGTGGCAGCAGACACTACGCTGGACACTTACGCAGTTACACTGAACTGCACTAGGTGATGGCACGCTAGCCACCGGGCAGAGCCCCGACTGGGATGCCCTCTACTGCATGTGGCTAGCAGACCCCCCACCCACCTATAGAAGCGACATGGGACCTGGCAAGTTAGGGGGCAGGTCAGTTGACTTTTGATGCCGCGGAGAGCAGAGAGGTTTTGTAATAGACCAGGTTGAAGCTTACTGAAACTAAATCTTGGCATTCTTCCGTGAGTGCGTGACAGTATGGAAGACGGTGGACCATCACAATACCGAAAAGCAGTGTACTCTAGACACGTTGTTAAATAAAACAAGATTAACTTTACTTGTCACAACCTAGCCTGGCGCTTTGTATTACTAGGATCGGGCAAGGATTTGTCAGCTCAATATTGGGATATTTAACGCCCTCCGTCCATTCTCCCCCCCCCCCCCACCGAACCCCCCTCCCGGTCCCCCCAACTCCTCCCAGTCCCCAGTGATACCGAACACCATTCTCCGGTGTTTTGATACACTTCTGGTTCTTAATCACGAGTCGTAATTACTTGTGGTTATCAGTGCCGTGGGGCGGACTGATTACTGACACACTTCCGGTGAGAAGCTGATAATTAATGCTTTCAGAATTAGAAATTGTTCGGAGAAAATGTGACATTATTAATCCACAGGGGGCGCCACCCTGATGGGTGATTACCCCCTCCAGAACCCCCCCCCCCCGCCGGAACCCCTCATAACCCTCCTCCCCCGTCACTCACTCCCCACCTCTACACATTCTGCCACACCCACTTATTCCCACATCCCCCAATCACTCCCCCACCCACTCATTCCCCCACCCACTCACTGCCACATCCTCCACTCACTGCCACACCTACTCACTGCCACACCCACTCACTGCCACATCCCTCACTCACTCCCACACCCACTCACTCCCACCTCCCCCACTCACTCCCCCACCCCCTCCACCCTCCCACACAGCCTCCCTCCACCACGAACCCACCCCACCCCCAACTCCCCCACCCACTCACTCCCCCACCCACTACTCCCCCCTCATTCCCCCAACCCCCAACCTCTCCCCACCCACTCACTCCCCACATACTCACTCACCCACTCACTCACTCACCTCACCCACTTCTTCCCCACCCACTCACTCCCCCACCACCACTCACATCCCCCCACCCACTTACTCCCCCACCCACTCACTCCCCCACCCATCTCTCCCCCACCCACTCACGCCCCCCACCCACCACTCCCCCACTCGCCACTCCCCCACCCCACTCCCCCATTCACATCCCCCCACCCACGCACACCGCCCCCCCACCCACTCCTCACGTACCACTCACTCACTGCCCCCACCTGCCACACCCCACTCACTGCCACATCCCCACTCACTCCCACCCCCTCATTCTCCCCCCACTCACTCCCCCACCCAATCCCCCCACCCACTCCACACCCATTTCACTCCCCACTTACTCCTCCCCCCCCACTTACTCCCCCACCCACTTACTCCCCACCCACTCACTCCCCCCCTCACTCCCCCACCACTCACTCCCCACCCCACTTACTCCCCTACACCTCACTCCCCAATAAACAACCACCCCAACGCGCTCAACCCCACCACTACTCCCCACTCACTCACTCCCCATCCACCACTCCCCCACCCACTTTAGTCCGCGGCCACTGGTACCCCAGCAACTCACTCCCCCACAGACTCACTCACCCACATACTCCCCCACCCACTCACTCTTTTTTTCCCCCCCCACCCCCCCCAACCCACTTACTCCCCCACCCACTCACCTCCCCCACCCACTCCTCCCCCAACCACTTACTCCCCACCCACCCTCACTCCACCCACTCACTCCCCACCCACTTACTCCCCCCACCCACTCCACTCCCCCACCCGTATCCCCCCTCACTCACTCCCGCACCACTCACCCCTCCACCCACTAACTCCCCCACACACTCACTCCCCCACCCACTCACTCCCCCCAACCACTCACTCCCCCACCCACTCACTCACCACCGCCACTCATGTTTCCAAACAACTCACTCCCCACATCCCCCATTCACTCCCCCACCCACGCACTCCCCCTCCCACGCACTCCCCCACCCCACTCCCCACACCTCACTCACGCCCACCATTACTTCACATCCCCACCCACCACTCCCCCACCTCCACTCCCCCCACCCACTCACTTCACCCACTCCTCCCCCACCACTCACTCCCCCACCTACTCCCCCCACCGACTCACTCCCCACCCACTTACTCCCGCACCTCACTCACTCCACCACCCCCCGCCTCATGTTCCAACTTACTCCCCAACCCAACTCATTCCCACATTCCCCCATTCACTCCCCACCCTACTCCCGACCCACCCACTCCCCACCCACCACTCCCCCACGCATACTCCCACTCACCCACTTACTCCCCACCCACTCACTCCCCCACCCACTTACTCCAACCCACTGTCACTCCCCACCCACTCACTCCCCCACCACTCACTTCCTCCCACCACCCACACACTCCCCACCGATCACTCCCCACGCACTTACTCCCCCACCCGCACTCACTCCTCCACCCACATCTCCCACTCATGTCCAAGCCGCACCCACTCACTCCCGCACTCCCACCACCCACGCACTCCTCACCACTAACTCACCACCACTCACACCTCCCGTCACTTACTCCCCACACTCACTCACCCACCCACTCACTCCCCCACCCACTCACTCCCCACCCCACTCACTCCCCCAACCCATCACTCCCCCACGCCACTTACACCCCCACCCACTCACTCCCCACCCACCACTACTCCTCCCGCACCCACCCACTCACTCCCCCACTCCCCCCACTCACTCCCCCACCCACTCACTCCCCACCCACTCAACTCCCCACCCACATACTCCCCCCCGCACCCCCGCCACTCACCCCCGCCACACACTCCCCCACCCACGGTCACCACTCACTCCCCCCCATTACTACCCCACCCAACCTACTCCCACTCCCCCACCCACTCACTCCCACACCCACTCACTCCCCCACCCACGCACTTCCCCGCCACTCACTCCCCACCCACTCACTCCCCCACCCACTCACTCCCCCACCCACTCACTCCCCCACCCACTCACTCCCCCACTTCTCCCCCACCCACTCAATCCCCCACCCCCACTCTCATGTTCCCAACCCACTCACTCCCACACCTACCCGCTACTCAGTCCCACCCCCAATTACCCCCACCCCATCTCATGTTCCCACACCCACTCAATCCCACACGCCTCTCTCCTACACCCCCCACTCACTCCCCTACCCATTCACTCCCCACACACTTACTCCCCCCACCACTCAGACCCCCACCCAGGTACTCCCCTCACCTCCCCCACTCACTCACTCCCCCACCACTCACTCCACCACCACTCCACTCCCCCACTCACTGTTCCCACCCACTCACTCATTCCCACATCCCCCATTCACCCATTCACTACACACCCCACCCCCCCACCCACGCACTCCCTCACCCACTCCTCCCCCACCCGCTCACCTCCGCACCCACTTACTCCCCCACCCACGCACTCCCCCACCACTCCCCCACCGACTCAACTCCCCCACCCACTTACTCCCCCACCCACCCACTCCCCAACCCACTCACTCCCCCCACCCACTTACTCCCCCGCCCACCCACATTCACTCCCCACCCACCCACTCCCCCCACCCACTCACTCCCTCACCCGCTCACTCACACCTACCCTCCTCCCCCGACTCACTCCCCAACCGTGATACACACTCCGCACTCACTCACCTCACACCACACCCCCACTCATGTTCCCAAGCAACTCCTTCCCCACACCCCCAAACTCCCGCCACCCACACACTGCACCCCCCACCCCACATCCACTGCCCCCTCACTCCCCACCACACATCCCCCCACCGCACTCCCCTTCCCCCCCACCCACTCACTTCCCCCCCTCCCCACTCCCACTCACGCCACTCACTCCCCCACCCACTCACTCCCCAACCCACTCAGCTCTACACCCTTCAGTCACTCCCCCCAAACCTTACTCCCCCACAATCACTCCCCACCCCCACTCCCCCACCCACTTCCTCCTCACCCACTCACTCCCCACCCACTTACTCCCCCCCACTTACTCCCCACCCACTCACTCCCCCACCCACTCAATCCCCCAACCACTCACTCCCCCCCACTCACTTCCCCCCCACTTATCCCCCCGCCCACTCACTCCCCCACCCACAGCCCTAACCACCCACCACACACTCCACCCACACTCACTCACCCCACCAACTTACTCCCCCACCCACTTACTCCCCCACCCACTCACTCCCACCCACTCACTTCCCCACCCACGCACTCCCCGCCCACTCACTCCCCCACCCACTCTCCCCCACCCCCACTCCCCCACGCACTCCCCCACCACTCACACCCCCACCACCCACTCACTCCCCACCCACTCACCTCCCCCACACCCACTCATGTTCACACATTCACAACCCACTCACTCCCACACATACCCCATTCCTCAGTTCCCCCACCCCCCCAATTACCCTACCCCACCTCACTTTCCCTCACCCTAAACATTTCCTCAATCCCACACGCCCTCACTCCTACACCCCCACTCACTCCCACACCCCACTCACTCCGCACACCCTACTAATGTTCCCACACCTACTCACTGCCATACCCACTGACTAGCAAACCCACTCACTCCCACTTTGCTCCCTCTGCCTCCCCACCACTCCCCCACAATCGCCACCACCATCATTTGCCCATTCCACTCGTCCCCCACTCAGCCCCCCAGTCCACTCAATCGCACACCCACATTCCATCTCCACTCATTTTCCCACCCACCAGCCCACTTCATTCACTCCACCCATCAACTCACTCACGTCCCCCCATCCTCGCCCCAAACTCAGCCCAACTCACCCCCACCCACTCACTCTTCCACCCACTCACTCCCCCACCCACTCATTCCCCCACCTCCACTCATTTTCTTACCCCCACTAACTAACTACTCAACTTCGCCAACAATTTGGAATTCTGAACTTGGTCGAGTCAAACCCAATGACTTACACAATTGATCCTTGTCGCTGCCTAGCCTGTCACTCAGCATTAATAGGATGATGCAAGGACTGGTTAGCTTAGTGTAAGGATAATGTGAGGGAGTGGGAATTTGGGTCATGGTGCTGGTGGCCCAGTCTCCCAGTGTTTTCTTTGTTTGTTTTTTTGTGATGGTTTATTTACCCTGTCCATAATTTGACACCAACACCGCATATGAGTTTAAAGTTGGATTTATTTCTTTTTTGATAAAGAGTCTGTAGAAAGCACATGTCAATTTTAGTAAGCACATATTAAGTTCAACAGAATAAGCACAATGAGATAAGCCAATGAGTTATGCACAAAGAGGTCAATAAGCTTTAACCCTTAGCCCCATATAGTATTTTAGCAGGGGTGGGTAGGATGGCAGTTCAAAGCCAGCTAGTGTCCTCCTGTGGCCGTGTCGAAGTGAGCTCTCCGCCGCTAAGACGGTCCTTATATAGGCACTTGGGCCAGTAGTTCGAGCAGGCAACCGCAGATGGCAGGTCAGTAAGACAGAGTTAGCATCTCGAAGTATTTTGTATCAAAGTACGAATAATCAGACGGGGCTGACGCAGAAGTCAGAAGGTAGTATCGCCGTAAGTAGATAGGTGGCAGCATAAGTATTAATCGCTATGAGGCTATGGCGGCGATCGAATGCCAAATTACCCGTGTTGCTGAGCATCACAACCAATGAGTAAGTCGCATGGTGGCTTGTTTTAATCGCTGAACAGCAATAGTCTCAATTTGGTAGTTGCCTTGTCATCCTAGCTGTTAGTGGCCAGCCTTAATTCTGTTGGGTTTTTTGTTGTCCCACATGTGCAACATTTTGATGTGGCAGCACTATAAAGTCACCACGAGCGTGTGCTGGCATAACTCGGTACCTATGTCCGGATATGACCTTAGATCTAGCGAGTATGCAAAACCCCAAACAAATACACAAACAAAGATGCTGTTTTATTTACACTTCAGAGAGATGGTCAGAGTGACAGAAAATGTTGACCCCCCCTGGCGGAGAATTCCCGCCCATTAAATTAGGATTGATTGGTTGATATCCCACTCAGTCAAATTATCCAGACACAGAGCTAACCAGTCCTTTCCGTATCCTAGTAATGCCGAGCGCCAGGCTAGGTAGCGACAGGTTTTTATTTTGTAAGTCATTCGCACTGAAAAACTGCATTATGATATATAAATGATTTATGGGTAAAAACACTTACATCAAATTGCCCCATCTGAAATCAGTTTTATGTGAATATGATGAATATTGCAATATAGACACAGTATCATACGTATCATCATTAAATATTCATATGATCGCTTGAATAACACCAACCTCAGCATTCCAAAGCATATTACCATGGAAACAGGGTGAATGTGCTCATCAGTAATTCTTAAGCAGACCGCTATGTTAACTCGAAACGAGGCTATAATCCACACTCATGGAGGATAATAAATTGAAAATGAAGGTGCAAATGCACACATCTAAAGCAGATCTATGGGGACATTAGACCGCATCCTAACTCTAATCGATTCAGTGAAAACTCCCACCGGCTTTCATTCTGTGTCACTTCAAATGGAATTGAAATGAAATATCTAATGGTCCATGCATTTTTCAAGCTTCTATTCAGATGGTGTAGTTTGAATGAATACAATGTATTGGATAGCTGATGCCGGGAAAGCGAATTCAGATTGTGGCGGCAGGTACCATGTATTGGAGAGCTGGTGCTAACATTGCCAATTGAGATTGTTGTGTTGGGTGATGCATATTAGATAGCTGCCACTAACATTGCCAAATGAGATTGTTGTGGAAGATGTGACATATTGGATAGCTTATGCCAATATTGCCAATTGAGATTGTCATGGATAGTGAGTTTTATTGGTCAGCTTACGCTAACATTGCCAATTGCCATTGTTGTGGAAGTGTGACATATCGGATAATTGACGCTAATGGTGCCAATTGAGATTGCCATGGAGGGTGTGAAATATTGGATAGCTATTGCTAATATCACCAATTGAGATTGTTCGGGTGGGTGCTGTATATTGGATAGCTGACGCTAACATCGCCAATTGAGATTGTTGTGGTGGGTGCTGCATATTGGATAGCTGACGCTAACATTGCCAATTGAGATTGTTGTAGAGGGTGCAACATATTGGATAGCTGACGCTAACATTGCCAATTGAGATTGTTGTAGAGGGTGCAATATATTGGATAGATGATGCTAACTTTGCCAATTGAGATTGCTGTGGTGGCTGCAACATATTGGATAGCTGATGCTATCATTGCCAATTGAGATTGTCATGGAGGGTGTGAAATATTGGATAGTTGCCGCTAAAATTGCCAATTGAGATTGTTGTGGTGGGTGCTGCATATTGGATAGCTGATGCTAACATTGCCAATTGAGATTGTTGTGGAGGGTGCAACATATTGGATAGCTGATGCTAACATTGCCAATTGAGATTGTCATGGAGGGTGTGAAATATTGGATAGTTGCCACTAACATTGCCAATTGAGATTGTTGTAGAGGGTGCAACATATTGGATAGCTGACACTAACATTGCCAATTGAGATTGTTGTGGCGGGTGCTGCATATTGGATAGCTGATGCTAACATTGCCAATTGAGATTGTCATGGAGGGTGTGAAATATTGGATAGTTGCCGCTAAAATTGCCAATTGCCATTGTTGTGGTGGGTGCTGCATATTGGATAGCTGACACTAACATCGCCAAATGAGATTGTTGTGGAAGATTTGATGTATTGGATAACTGATGCTAACATTGCCAATTGAGATTATTCAGGAAGGTGTTGTATATTGGATAGCTGGTTGCGTCCTTCTTGGAATGTTACGTCCTGGGAAGATCTAAGGTCATATCAGGACGGGGTTTGATAGCTGATGCTAACAGAATGCTAATTGAGATTGTAGTTGAGGGTAAAGATTGGGAGTTCGATATCCAGAGTTAAACCAGTGACTTAGCAAATATATACTTGTCACTTGCTAGTTTAGCGCTTGCCATTAATAGAATAGGACAAGGACTGGTTAGCTCAGAATAAGGACAATGTGACTGAGTGGGATATTAGGAGGATAATGTGACTGAGTGTGATGTCAGATGAGTGTACTGGTGGCCAAGGGGCAGCAGAACTATAAAGGAACCGTGAGTGAACACTGTCACAAGTCGGTACCAGCCCTGATATGACCTTAGATGTTGAGAAGATGTAAACCTCAACAAACAACAACTTGCGGGGACGGGTTCCATTCTCTCTCCCACCCCCATCACATACACCATACTCATAATATCAACACAGTTTCTGCAGCGACCCCACCATCTTAGCCCATAATCTTGAACTTATTATGGCTTAAACACTAACCTCCTTTAGAATCTTTAATATTTGGAATAAACTGCCTGCTACCAAACACAATTCGGAACGTACAGCAGTGCTTAAGAAAATACTAAAAAATAATGTAATCTAGAAAAACCGATGATGTTTAAAATAATGGACTAACACAAAGTATAGTAAAAGCTGGATGTTGGACTGTTTGCAATCTACAAACAGTTACAAGCCATAAACAAGAAGCAAGAAAACCAAAATTATTACTGAAACAAAATTCAGAAGAATTAAATCAAATTGGATTAGTACTGTCCAGCGGTGAAAACAAGTTGTAAAGTTTGACCCCTATCTTCATGGCCGCATCCTTGGTCAACTTCGCAGATTCCTATTATGTCACTGTAGACTGTGCCCCTGCATAGTGTATGCCGCTCATGGTCGCCATACTGAGTCCCCTCCACAAAGAACGAAGAACACCATAGTCTTCAGTGCTCAGAAAGGAACCGTCTTTTAATGGTCATGTACTCAGTATATATTCAAACTCACACCCACGCATCTACCCGCAAGTTCACGCAACACGATGGAGTCTCTATAGACTTTATACATTTGAAGATATATGGTACGGATTCTGTACAGATATTATTATAAATCAAATTAAAACTAAAGACATTACTGGGGCTGTCTTTACAAAGTGTTAACACATTTATCCGTTATATGGAGTGTCATTAAATTCATCACTAAAGAAAAAAGTGTGCATTGAACTACGTTTTTACAATGGGTAAACAGCCAGAAGACCAGTGCGTCGGTGCTGAACAAAGTGCATTCTCTGATGAATAAACTGTTTTACCAACAAGAAAAACATCTGCATGGAATTTTGTCCTGTGAGTAGTATATCATAAACAAGAGTTTTACGCTGGTGCATTTTGACTAGAAGCAGACCAGGTGCGGTGGCCGAATCGGTAGAACACAGGCCTCACGTGCTGAAGATCGGGAGTTTGCGAGTTTGGTTCCCGGTCGAGTCAAACCAATGACTTAAAAATGTATACTTGTCGCTTCCTAGCCTGGTGCTCGGCATTATTAGGATAGGGCAAGTGCTGGTTTGCTCAGTGTCAGGATAATGTGACTGAGTGGGATATCGGGTCATGGTGCCAGCGGCCTGATTTCCCAGTGGGGCAGCACTGTAAAATTGCCATGTGTGCGCACTGTCACAAGTCGGTACCCATCCTGATATGACCTTAGATGTTGCTAGGATGTAAAACAACAACAAACAAACAGACGAGAAGCACTTCGCCCATAACATAAGTACCACATTCCTCTTCTGGTTTTCCATTCAAGGGTTTATTCAGTGCAATACATATAGTCTCAGTGCAGGTGTACTGGACTTCCGGTTCCCACCGGAAGCCAACATGACTGTGTTCAGGTAGCGCAATGCAGAATATTGTGATGGGGGGGTGATGTCAATGGGAAATATTGCGCTTAGAACGTTGGAATCCCACGACCTACCAAAGCGAAAAACGGGCATTGAACCCATTCGGCCATCCCGTCGGGTCGTTAGCAAATACATATATAAAAACAAATAAACACAGAATTTGCATCGACCCTCTTATCGCGATGACGATGCATGCTGGGAAAGGCTAATCACGCTATCTTATATAATCTCGGTACACTGTGGGAAGCTGGATGCGGCGGTTTGTTTTCATTTGTTTGTTGTTTTTACGTCCTAGCAACATCTAAGGTCATATCAGGACAGGTAGTGACTTGTGACAGTGCACACTCATGGCAACCTTATAGTGCTTCCCCAATGGGAAACCAGGCCACCAGCACCATGACCTGATATCCCACTCAGTCACATTATTCTGACACTGAGCCAACCAGTCCTTGCCCTATCCCGTCTGGTATGGAAGCGGTGGTGTGATGGGGTTGGGGGTGAGGGAAATGGGGTAAAGGGGCTGGTGCCTGGCACTGGTGTTGGTGCTATTCTTTAGGTAGGAGTTCGGGATGCTGAATTGAATTGATGAGGATTTAGTGATGAGGGGGAAGGTGAGATTAGGAAACACAGGTAAGAATAACATCAGCTTTAGGTAGAACTAGGAACTCAGAAATAGAACCAGCATCAGTATCAGATATAAGTAGAAGCAGCATCAACTATAGACAAAACTAGAAGCAGCATCAAATTCAGATTCAAATGAAAGCGGCATCAGACATAACTAGAAACAGCATTTG
The DNA here is from genome assembly GCA_030323885.1 of Branchipolynoe longqiensis. Lineage (NCBI taxonomy): Eukaryota > Metazoa > Annelida > Polychaeta > Phyllodocida > Polynoidae > Branchipolynoe > Branchipolynoe longqiensis. The sequence continues at coordinate 12,896,853 of CM059200.1, forward strand.
AAGCACAATTATAAACAGCATCATGTTCAGACACAAGAAGAGCATCAGCCCAATACATGACTAGGTACAGCATCAGCATGACCCATAAAGAAAGCAGCATCAATTTTAGACACAAATATAAGCAGCATGAAATTCAGACACAAATATAGAGAGCATCACCTTTAGACAGAAATAAGAGCAGCATTAATTTTAGACACAAATAAAAGCAGCAACAGTTTCACGCACAAATAAAATCAGCATCAACTTCTGACACAACTAGAAAGAGCATAAACTGCATACACAAATTGAAGCAGCATCAACTTCAGACACAACTAGAATGAGCATGAACTGTATACCCAAATAGAAGCAGCATCACCTTCAGACACAACGAGAAAGAGCATAAACTGTATACCCAAATAGAAGCAGCCTCAACTTCAGACACAACGAGAAAGAGCATAAACTGTATACCCAAATAGAAGCAGCATCACCTTCAGACACAACGAGAAAGAGCATAAACTGTATACCCAAATAGAAGCAGCCTCAACTTCAGACACAACGAGAAAAGCATAAACCTTATCTCTAAATAGAAGCAGTATCAATTTCAGACACAACAAGAAAGAGCATAAACTGTATACACAAATAGAAGCAGCATCAAGATTAAATGCAAAACAAAGCAGCACACACAAATAAAATCATCACCAACTTCGCAATATCATCTGTGTAGATGTTGTGGTCATAGCTTTGCAAGGGACTATTTAGTGTATTTTCTGTATTGGATGGATGGCAGGTGGTCAAATAAGGACAACAAAAATAACACCCGAAAAACTGTTACTAAAGAAGCGACTGTATTTATTTACCTAATATATTTCCGAAAACAGGCCTGCATCTAATACTTGTCTTTGTTTCGTTTCTAGGTAAGTCGGGCATACGAGAAGAATTAGACCCGTTTATGGTGAGTCAAAAGCCAACATTTTTAAGGAGCCCCACTACCACAGGGTGGCAGTGAAGACTGCGCTGATCCCCTTTGCTAAGAAGTAGCTACAGGTCGCATCACGCTAGCAGGAACAGTTTTTAGGATGGACTGTTGTACCCAGGGCTATCGGCCACCTCACGGTGGGCAGGGAGGTGAATTAGATTCTGGGTTTGGCAGAATAAACCAAGGAGCGGCCTGGGGTTTGAAGCAATCTTTATGTTATTCTATATTTCTCAAGCGGAGCAGGACACGGTCCATCACTAATAGATCCACCCTTGGAATAATTGACTACATCACGGTTCAGACTGTGCATGCTCTGAAAACGGCTTTGTGAGCAAAGCAAAGCATACACCCATTGAGTTTGCCGATATGTGTAGGGCAAAACTGGCATTTTATTCAAAATAACTAGAAATACATAACAATTTGGCATAAACATGGATGGAAGGATGCAATATAATAATATAATGAATATTTTTAAGACACAACTCTCCATAAACCATAGAATATAAATAAAAACATGAATACAATAAATAAGACTGACTCTGGCTATGGCTCTAACACTAGTCTGAGTGTCTAGATGTGTCTAAATCTAAATGCACATGGCATAAGATGTGCTGGTTATATTGATGTAACTGCAATGATGCATAAAAGATGAATATCTTAATTTATTATATATATATTTTTAGTTGGTATTCTATGTTTCAAACAAGAGCTGAGATGAGCTGAAACTAGCACATTTTATAGCTCCACCCAGTGTATTAGCATGTGCCATGTGCTTCTCGCGGCTTTATTTTGCTCTGATGCATCTCACAATGCACCGCGCCGCTGAAACTGTGATGTAGTCTATTCCACATTCTCCACAATGCGAGAGGAAATGCAGCCATTTGAATATCCTAATAAATGTAATCACTGATTCTAATAGGAGATTCAAAGTAATATCCGGTATCCAAGCAGAAATACCGATTATAATACTAACTCAATCACACTCATTCAAAGTAATATGCAATATCCAAGCACAACTAAGAGTTGTAGTACTATGT
>CM059200.1:12899340-12935235 GCA_030323885.1 Branchipolynoe longqiensis
CCACCTACACCTCTACACTCACACCCACACCACACCCCTCTCCCCACCTACACCTCTACACTCACACCCACACCACACCCCTCTCCCCACCTACACCTCTACACTCACACTCACTCTACCCCAACGCTCTCCATTCTCCCTTCTCCCTTCTCCCCTCTCCCATCTCACTTATTCCTTCTCTCCTCTCCCCTCTCCCCTCTCCCCTGCCCCGTCTTCCTTCCCCTCTCCTCTCTCCACTCTCCCCTCTTACCTTTTACTCTCCTTAATTCAATGTATCCTTCCTGTTCTTTCCCCTCTCCCCTTCTACAAACACACAGTCAACCACTGCCCCCCTCTCCCCTTCACCTCATTCCCCAGTCCACTCCCCTCTCCTCTACCATCTCCCGTATTCCTTCCTTCCTCTTCCATCGCCCCACTCCCCTCCTCCCTCTTATATCGCACATCTCCATTCTCCACACTCCCCTCTCCCCTCTCCCCTCCTTCCTCCTCTCTCCCCTCCCCCTCTCTCCCCTCTCACTTTCCCGTCTCCCGTTCTCCTCTCTCTCTGTCGTCTCCGCCCTCTGCTCTCTCTTCTCTCCCCTCTCCCCTCCTCCCCTCTCCCTCTCCCGTCTCCCCTCTCCTCTCCCTTTTCCCCTCTTTTTACTCTCCCTCCGTTTCTTTCCTGTTACCCACCTAATTCCTCCCATCTAGTCTCCTCTCCAACCACTAACCCTTCACCTTTCCTCTCCTCCCCCCCCCCCTCCCCCTCTCCCCTCTCTCCCCACCATAACTGCTACCCTCCCGTTCCTACCCTTCCACCCCATTTCCCTTCCCATCCCCTTCCCTATCATGCCAATAGTACTGCCCACCACCGCCCGTGTCGCTGCCATAATAAATAACACAATCATAGACCCCAGCTCACCTCTCACCACCCCCCAGCCCCCACCCCACCGGCCCACTCTCACTACCACCCGCCCACCCACCCACCTAGCCACTTAGCCATCCTCCCACCGTAACTTCCATTTAGCCTCAGCTGCTATGGGTACCTATCCACGTGTCCAGAATCTAGTCCAACTCTGGCTCTGCCGCTACTATCTATTCAATATGAGGGTTATTAATATTATAGTTGGCTTTCATTTCTACATATTTATCCATATATACATATATATATATATATATATATATATATATATATATGTTCTTTCTCCTCCTGGCAACATCTAAGGCCAAAGAAGAGAGAAAAACAAAGGAATAAAGAAATGCTTAAAGAAAATTCTAGAATCACGCAATACCATGTGATGCATATTCACAAAATGTGTAGCACTTTCATTTAACTGGAATTGTACGCAGTTACTCTCACAACTAATAGTTCATTTATATTATGTATGGCCTTGCTATCCAGACCGCACTCTGTCCACACCTCTCTCTATCTCCTCTCCGCCGGCCTTGCTCCTCCTTGATATGTCTGAAAAGAGTTCCAGGAAGGCGGCCCGCCGGCATTTCACTTTCTACTCTTACTCTGTCCGTGCTCACTGGTTGGTTGCCATAGAGCAGATAGACACAGTCCTTTGACTCAATTCTCCTCATTTCTCTTTCCTATGCTCTACCCATTTTTTGTTTCTCCCAGGAATACTCCTCCTCCTGACCAGGGCAGTTGTGTGCTTGGGTGGGGCCCTGTACCATTACGTTTTCTCTCGCTTTGTTCTCGTTGCTGGAACCACCACTGCACCCATCTTTTCCCGTCCTTCCTCGAAACCCGTGCTGCTGTCGATTGGTTACAAGTGTCAACTACCGCTCAACTACCACTGGACTGAAGAGATTCGCGGCTGCCTCAACGCTTCGCCATTACAAACATTGTAAAAATGTCCCCAGCTTCTACAACACTCCCTACCGAAGTTAAGTCTTCAACCAAAGATTGAGTCGATTTATCGGAGCCTCTTTATAAATGTTGCAGTTCTGCAACCAGTAACTGTTGTAAGGTTACAAACCACCCCCAAAGCAATTATGTATGATATTTTTATTATTGAACAGGATTTGCGTGTGGTTATTATTGCAACTGATAGTTTCATTTATGTACCAACAAATTGTACTGAACGGCCGGAAGACCAGTGCGCTGATACTGACAAAAGGCTTTGTTCGCTGAATAAACTACATTTTAGTAAACAAAAGAACAAAATTATCAGGACAGGCACTGATTTGTGACAGTACACCCTCATGACAACTAGTTAGTGCTGTCACACTTGGAGACCAGATCCACCGGCACCATGGGCCAATATCCCACTCAGTCACATTATGCTGCGACTGAGGTTGGTTCGTTGTTGGAGTTTTAGGGTCTACGTCCTGGCAACATCTAAGGTCATATCAGGATTTCTGACACTGAGCTAACCAGTCCTTGCCCTATTCTAGTAAGGCTGAGAACCAGGCTAGGGAGTGCAAAGTATAAACTTAGTAAGTCATTGATTTGACTCGACCGGGAATGAAACTCCTGACCTTCCGCACGGAAAGCCTGCGCTCTACCGATTTTGCAACCGCATCCAGTATATATATATATATGTATACTGTGTATATTGCATATACACCTGTAGAGTGTAGCGGTAGCAGCCAGTGTCATCTGGAATTACATGTGCTCAGCTAATATGTTCCATATCTGCCGCGACCAGATGGGATGGCCGAATGAGTTAGAGCTTCCATCTCCCATGTTGGTTGATCGTGGGGTCGTGGGTTCGAACCATGATCGAGTCAAACCAATGACTTTATAATTTATACTTGTTGCTTCCTAGCCTGGCGCTCGGCATTAGTAGGATATGACAAGGACTGGTTGGCTCAGAGTCAGGATAATGTGACTGAGTGGGATGTGGTGTTCTCTGTGGTGGAGTGGTTAGAGTGTCTGACTTTTTTTCTGGGTCGGACTCGTAATCTGAAGGTTGGTGGTTCAATTCCCCGTGCCCCACCTCTGCCAATTTGGATTTCCACCGTTGTGTATAGCATCATCAAAGGCTGGAGGTTAAAAATCCCTTGGGTCGGTAAAAGTGTAGGCTCAGGCTTTCTATCGACAAACTGTCTAATGGTGAAAACAAGTCTATTCAGACTTATCCATGATAGGCAGTATAAATCTTCAAGGAGGTCATGGTGCTGGTGGCCTGGTATTCCAGTGAGGCAGCACTATAAAGTCACCATGAGTGCACACTGTCACAGGTCGGTACCCGTGCTGATATGACATTAGATGTTGCTCGGATGTAAAACAACAAACAAACAAAAGCCATGTGAGCGGCAGAACTACTCTAGCTATGTGTATTCATATAACCGCTAACTCGCTACTCACTCAACTAGAACAGCTGTTCTCATTATGTATGCGCTGTGCAAATAAAACTGTGTATTTACATGGATGAGGTTTTACCCAGCAATGATTATTGTCAACCAGGTTTCTAATTGTGTTGTGCGTAGCATAACTTACATATATATATGGGATATATAATTTATTACTATGAGTATAAAGGGGTGGAGCTATATTCCTATATCCTGCAGGATCCTAGCATTTAATGCTGCCTTTATTATTAACCCACATTATATTATTGTTATATTCACTACGGGCTGGTTCCTGCTGCGCTATCCTGGTGCCCCACCATGTTGTCATATGCCAGTCAGACCTTGTCAGCGTCACATCGGCGCCAGTTAAAAAATGTTCTTGGTAGGGCGGTTATTGCTAGGCCAGATGGGCCTCAGCAAATAAACTAGGCATCCACCACTTCTCGTCTTGTCTCTTATTCTCCTACGTCGTAGCCCAATTTATATATATATATATATATATATATATATTGATATAGCATCTCTTAAATATGTGAAGCATAACATATTATACGAGTATAAATGCTGGAGGGGAAATCAATCTTATCCCTTCCTCCTGTGCTCCCACATTGGTGGAATACACCCCCCCCCCCACCGCCCCGCCCCCCCCCCCCCCCCCACCGCCCCGCCCTTCTTTGGGGGATTGTTTCATTACGGCAGTCAAGTAATGAAAGCAGCCTTTGTCGCATCGTGACCGACAGCATGAGGATGAGGATGATGATGATGATGACCGCCAGCACCACTCACCCAGGAGGCATTTACGTGCTATATGAGACTGTCTCAAAAGGTGCTAAGCAATATGGGACAAAACTTTGTCCATTGTAACGATCAACATACTATCTACTTATGCATTTGCTCAGGTTAAACTGATTTGCTTTTTACATGGTGTTTCACAATCCCAATAGAATACATATTGATTTGAAGCAAATGTCCTTGTGTTTTTAGGGTAACCGTTTCTGTGCTGTTTTGTGTCAATCGCTACAATGGACCCCCCCCCCAAAAAGAGTTATCACCTTTTGAGACAGGCTCATATATAAATACATTATATTATATTATTAACGGAGCGCCAGTAGTGTATCGTCCACCAAACGCTACTAATGCCCAAAGAGCTGACAGCAGTGGCCTGGGCGACTTTAAAAAAACTAAAATTTATTGAGGCTGTATTTATACCGTCCATAACATATAAGCCCGGGTACCCAGGCTTCTTTTCAATGCTGTTCAGTTGTAGTGTTGGCGTTATCTTACCACACAGTATCTGCTGATAAGTTATTTGATTGCCTGCATTTCAGTAGCAGTTAGATAATTGGTTGGTATGGTTAGTAGCCTATGTTAGTTTTTTTTTGATTTTCTTGGCATATATGTATTTTATGGGTTTGCATGCAGGGAGGCAAAGCCCCAGTGAGCAGCTGCCTAGCTGGTGCGAGCACCACTATCGCTATCAGTCCCGGTGCAGATTTTGAACATAGGAAATAAACGGTAGGCTAGAAATGTTGGCCAGCCAGAGATAACGTTCTTAACCAATATTTGTGTCTGTGTTATGTGCTACAGAGTCTCTGATAATGTCATTTGACATATCAAATTGACTTAGCACATTTTCACTTCTAATATGTCCAAGGTTGGCCATTTATAATCATCGCTATTCATACCCTAAAATAAAGTCCATTATAGGAATCAAACCTAATACATATATTCAATAAATAAGGCGAAACTCAATAATATAGGATTGTGGAACTATAAGTGAATAAAAGGACCACAGATGAGGATTACGTGAATTTACAGCAGCTCCGGTTGGATTGAAGGCAACCGGAAGTAGGACACAGGAAGTGAACTGCACGGGACAGCTAGGGGTGCGGTATGCATGATATGCATTAGTTTTTCTCACAATGGCTGAAACATGGACGGGAGAGACATCATTATTGAATTACCCCTCTCCAGCACCCACCCACACACACATACGCACTGGGGTACCCCACTCCAGCACCCCCACACACAGACACACTGTTGTACCGCACTCCAGGACTCCATACCCACACTGATGTACCCCTGTCCAGCACACACCCACACCTACACACACAATCCACCAACACACACTCCTCCCTCTCCCGACATAATCCCCCACATCCAATTCTCTCCATCCAACCACATTCTCCAGCATAGTTCCTCCCCCCCCCCTTCCCTCACTCAATCCTGTCCCCTCACACACGTCCCCCCAACACACACCCCTCCCTCTCCCGACATAATCCCGGACATCCAATTCCCCCCATCCAACCACAGTCTCCAGCACAGTCCCTTCGCCCCCCATCCCACACTCCACACTCTCCCCTCCCACATATCCCCCCCCCACACTCCTCCCTCTCCCGACAAAACCTCCAACACAGTCCCTTTGCCCCCTCCCACACTCACCTTCTCCCATCACACATGCCCCCCCCCCCCCCGCCCTCGACACACACTCCTCCCTCTCCCGACACAACCTCCACAGTCCCTCCGCTCCCTCCCACACTCAACCCTCTCCCTCACACACGTCCCCCGCCACACCCTCCTCCTCTCCCGACACAACCTCCAACACAGTCCCTCCGCCTCCCTCCACACTCACCTCTCCCTCCCACACACACATCCCCCCCGAAACCCACTCCTCCCTCTCCCAACACAACCTCCAGCAGAGCCCCTTTGCCTTCCTCCCACACTCAACCGTCTCCCATCCCACACATCCCTCCCCACACACACTCCTCCCTCTCTCGACACAACCTCCAGCAGTCTCTTTGCCCCCCCTCCACATCACCCTCTCCCCTCCACACAGTCCCCCCCCCCCCCCCCACACCCCACTGCACAACGTATGACAAACCTCCACACTCGCACAGTTCCTTTGTGGGAGGGGGTGAGTCCTTAAGGCAGCCAATGGTGAACTATGTTAGGGAGAGATCATGCGGGAGAGGAATGACTGGTGTGCATGAGTGTAATAGCCAATAAGGAGGTCTATAACATCCACTGTTTTATGTATCTGAAAACAATATATAAGTGAATAAAACTAAACATTGAGGATCATCTATTATCTACACTTCTGCTGGTGCTGAACGCGTGTTGTGTTGTGTGTTGTATCTACTAGGGGGTACGCTCCAATATATAATTCATATGATACAGATAGAAAAGGGGAGCTATGAACCGTATGTATTACATCGGATATCAGGGCAGTATAGCCTTGTGGAGCGGTACAGCTAATGACATGAGTGAACATAATGACAGTAACCACAACCTCCGTGTACGACCTAACGGGATCAGCCATCAATAGCATTTTGTAGCACCTATATATCTAGGTACAAGATTCACCCCGTACTGCTGCAGTAGGGGTGCAAACCAACCCTATGTAAAAGGTGGCGAAAATGCGGGTCAAAGAATTGAGAGCCTAATTTCACAATCTAAGAAGCAACATTTATTCTTTACATATGTATTATTGAGAGCCCGCTACCTTTGAGTTGAAAAATATAATATAATATCTAGTTTAATAAGATTTAAAAGTGAAATCGACGGCGTTCTGCGGCCGCCATCTTGTCTTTTTGCATTATCTCCCATTTCACCAACTCTGCGCCTATATAAGTATCCATTTGATACTGGAGCCACAGTTTCTAGGTGATGTTCCATACTAACGCTATTTTTGCCCGTATTTATATAAGGCTGATCTTCACCCATGTACCACAAGTACCGGGTGAATCTTTTATCTACTATATATCGTGCGGGCGCCCGCAAAGATGGGATTTCATTCCCTCACCCTCCCCCCGGACACAGGAACCAACCTGCCCCGTTCCGCATGGCTGCCCTGAAGTGCAGTGGCCCGTGACATTGGCGGGGTTCACGGCGAGTGTGATATCGAACTGTGGGTAAGTTGGTTGGTTTTGGAGTTTTACATCCTGGCAACATTTAATGTCATATCAGGATCGGTACTGACATGTGACAGTGCACACTCATGGCGACTTGATAGTGCTTCCACACTGGAAAATCAGACCGCCAACACCTGATATCCCACTCAGTCACATTATCCGGATACCGAGGTAACCAGTCCTTGCCCTATCCTATTAATGCCGAGCACCAGGCAAGGAAGTGACAAGTATGAAGTTGAATGTTATCAGTTTGACTCAACCGGGAATCGAACTCCCGAGCTCCTGCATGCGAGGCATGCGCTCTACCGATTCAGCTACCGCGCCCAGTAGTATGAGTAGGTGCTCATAACAAAGATAACAAAGATAACAAAGATAACAAGATAACAAGATACCAAAAATAACAAATATAACAAAGATATACAAATAACAATATAACAAAGATAACAAAGATAACAAAGATAACAAAGATAACAAAGATAACAAGGATAACGGAGATAACGGAGATAACAAAGATAACAACACTAGCAAAGCTAACAAAGATAACAAGATAACCAAGATAACAAACTGAGTTAGCACCCACCTAGCTCAGCAGTTGGTTTGTTAGTGGTCATTGCTTAAGCCCCAGTCACGCCTTACCAGATTGGAGAAACGGACAGAAACCGGACACTGTCCGGTGAAATACAGCAATGTACGGTTTATATATGGTTGGCATCCGACGTGTCCGTTATCTGTCCAGTGGTGTCTGGTACAAGTTTTGAACATTCACAAAACGTGTACCAGACTGGTTTAAGTCCGTTTAGTCTGTTTTATCCATTTCATGTCCGGTACCCATCCATTACGTCCCCGGTTTGCTTCCTGCCAAGTCCGTTGACAGTGTTTTTTTTGTTTTTTTTAAATTAATTGTTTTAATGTGGGAATTTGGTCAGTATATATTTTTGGCGTGCCCATGAACAATCCGGTACGTCCATTTGACATTCGCTTTTCATCCAGTTCTCATCCGGTTCTCGTCAGGTGGATATTCGTTAATGTATGTTCCTTGTCCGTTTAGCATCCGTTTCGTCCGGTGGCCATTGCAACAGTTTGACACATTTCGGTACATTTTGATACCGAACACCACCGGACTAGACAATTCTTTGTCCGGTTTATGTCCGTTGCTCAATCCGGTAAGGTGTGACTGGGGCTTTAGTCGACAGCAAAAGGGAGAAGTGTTCAACTAGTGTGCTGGAGTGTTATTATCCAGCCATTTCTTTTACACTGAATGTAAAAGTGTGCAAGCAAGTTTGTGTTGAAAGACACTTTTGAAGCTAAAAGCTCACAATTATACAAATTGCTGCCATGGGAGGTAAAATTCTAGTTAAACATTGAAGGTATTGTCATGGGGGTGATGAAAATTGGAAATATTGTGCCTAGAGCGGGACTCGAACCCACATCTCTTTGCATTCCGGCCCAGTGTGCTATCCATTATACCACCTAATGCTTACAATTACATACACACAGGCAATGCACTTACAAATATACATACACAGGGTAGGTTCAACAACTATACAGCACGTAGATTGTACAGGATCCTGGTAATGGCAACCAGTGTTGTGGGGGTGATGAAAATGGGAAATATTGCGCCTAGAGAGGGACTCAAACCCACATCTCTTCGCATTCCGGGCCAGTGTGCTATCCTTTATACCACCTAGGCTCCCTGATATCAGGCTACTGCCCATGCCTACCTGTCTATGTGGCTCCTTGCCCGAGAGGTCAGGGCACACCACTACAATATCATTCTTCCTGAATAGACTAGTTCTTCATTCCAGCCACGCGGTGCATTGTGGGATGAGTGGCAGCAAAACAAACCCGTGAGAAGCACATGGCACATGCTAAGACACTGGGTGCAGTTATGAAATGTGCTAATTTCAACTCATTTCAGCTCTGATTTACTGAGTTTGAAAAAAGTAAGAGCGCTTTAGTCCAATTGTTTTGAGTTTCTGTCATTTTCTTAGATAAATACATTAGATTGATTATTATCTATGCGCTAGTTTGTGTAAGTAGTGCAGAAAATGTGGCCTACAAAACAGGCACTGAGCATCAAGATAAAGATCATGTTGCCAACGAAGAACTCTGTGCCAAGATCCAGTACACAAATGGACTACACAAGGCTGTCCTGACGATCGTAAAGCAATGCAAACTGTAGGGGTCTGACCATATTGTCTGTTCATCAGGTCTGGCCAAAACCATCGGAGGCACGGTGAAAGGAGGAAGAAAACAAGGCAGACAAGCAAAGAGGTGGGAAGACAACATCAGGGAATAGACAGGCGTAGAGTTCGGCAAGTAACAGACGGCAGTGGAGAACAGAGAAAACTGGAGAAAACTGGTTGCAAAGTCACCTGTGGTGCCCCAATGACCGCACGGTTAAGGGATTGATGATGCTCATCTAACAGCTACCTAGCAGTCCTTCCCTATTTCGGATCGACATTGGATAGCCAACCCCAACACAAAACAAGCTAAAACATCTACAGATACTAAATAATCACCATGTGATTGTTTAATGTTTTGAGCTAATACTGGCTCTAGTCATATCGTGAGACACAAAAACATCTTATCACCTCCTACTGTGTGATAAGATTAAACCACTACTACAACTGGCCAGCATTGAAAACAAGCCCGAGCACTCAAGCTTACACGCTATGGACAGTATAAACATAACATAGCAGAATTTTGTTTTAAGTGTTGTATATTTTAATATGTCAATATTATTAAAAATTGATCAAGGACTGGTTAGCTCAGTGTCGGGATATGTGGTTCAATGGGATATCCAAGTGGGGCAGCACTATAAAGTCGCCATGAGTGCGCACTGTCACAAGTTGGTACCCATTTTGATATGACCTTAAATATTGCCAGGGCATGCAACTCCAACAACCACCCGACTGAGTACTATTTCCAAGGTGACCCCTTGACCCTGAGGTCACGTGGGTTGGGGATGGATTGGGGGAGGGAGGCTGACCAATGTGCCCGCACAGTAATGAGGTCAGTGACCTGGATCAGTCATCTGGTCTGTCTGAGGGTCACCTGCCCACGACAACATTTGAGTTTTATTTAAAGCTGCATAGTCCAATGAAAATATCAAATTTTCAAAACCAAAACAAATATCAACATTTTGTAAAGTCGTCGGCTGGTAGCTGTAATTGTGTAGGCAGGCTAATAGGAAATCACTACAGGCAAGTAGAAGTAAGGCAGAGTAGAGAGTGAAAGTTAGAGAGAGCTTGCACCCTCAGGTTTATTATTATATAGTGCTTTTAGAATTCAAGATGGCTTGTCACATGACCAGATCCTCCAATCAACAGTAAGCATTCACATGTCCACCAATCAACCGTATGCATACTAGTATCCATGCCTTGGGTGTTTTGGCATCACCTGCCTGTAAAGTATGAGTCGACACCTTGAGTTCCAGTTAGTAACTGACTTTATTTGAGTACCGTCGCCATTGGTTACAATCCATATATCACTGGTTCCCCGTACCTGCCGGATTGGCCTAGATACATCACATCTCCCCTTTTATATATATATATATTTTTAATGAATAAATAAGGAACCGGTCACCATCAGTAAAGGAAAGCGACATGTACTTAATCTAACTAACGACTATTGCATGCTTGTGACAAAGTACTTGAGATATGTGTGTATAATCTGTGTGACAAAACACACAACAGCTCGCCTTCGACACTACCCGTTGTGAGAAATACAACAATAATTTCATCACCCTCCCAATTGTGCAATGTCCCTCTTTTAACTTACAGTAACGTAATAGCATCGTTAATCACAGATCCTTTATTTCATTCAATTCATAATATTAATATAACAATGTATATTATCATAATACCTTAGCTCTTTTACCTAAACGGTTAACATTTATTTTGTAATACCTGAACGTGCAACAGACCTGTACTATATAACCTACACGTTAATCACAGATTCTTTATTTAATGCAATTGTTAATATCAATATAAACAATGTCTAATAAAAACAATGTATATTATACATAATGCCTTAGCTAATTTACCGAAACGGTTAAAATTGATTTAGTTTTTCCTGAACATGTAACAGACTTGTCTATGACAATTACACGGTAATGCTATACATACATGTAAAAAAAAAACGCATGCTTAAATGTACCTATTCAACAACTGTACATATTGGTTTAATGGCATACTTGTATACTGTTACATTTAAATTAGGTACTGTACAATTTCTATGTCTATCAAGAATAACTAACAACTATTGTTCTTGGTTAATTATGTACTCTGACTATACGTGCAATGTGAAAGTATTTTCCGGAAAGTACCTTATTTACATGCATTAGTGAACAGGAAGTTGACATAACATTTAATCAATATCACTGAATAAGCTTAAAGTGTTTAAGTTCACATGGATGTAGCGATTATTGTCTTTATTCACATGTTTTTCAGACACCCATCCTGTTTACTGGGCGAACCTCTCGCCCATACCGAGTCGTATATGGAGTTTTTACGACCGACTTAGTTTGTTGTGTGTCTAGTGTTGCATCAACCATCTCTGAATTAAAAACGTGCCGTCGGTTTCTTTTTATTAAATGATTCTGTGCATTTAGGATAAGGTAGTCACGTGGACCTGGTGTACCAGCCCGTATAATTTTCCCAACCTGCCATTCTCCTCTGTGGTCGAGATATCTCACCCTATTTCCAATGTTTAACTTTTTGTGTTCCGGCCCTGCACTTTTATCATAGTAATTCTTTTGTACCTGTTGTCTGTGACGGATTTTGCCCTGTTTTGAGGGTTGTTTCTTCGTTCTTAAATTTTTATCTAAGACCAAAATTTTTTATCTCAGAGTACGAGACATTAGTAACTGAGCTGGCGAAACACCTATGCCCTGCAAAGTTGTATTTCTATAATTTAGTAATGCTATGTTGATGTCCCTATTGTCGACTAGTGACTTTTTTATCATTCGTTTGATAGTCTGACGTATCTCTCTACCTGACCGTTACTTTGTGCATACATCGGATTTGAGAATATGAGGATAAATTCATATTCAGTTGCAAAACGCAAATACTCCGCACTGTTGAATTGTGGCCCATTGTCGGAAACCACGTATTTGGGTATCCCGTATCTACTAAAAACTTGCTTCATAGCATCTATTATAGACAGACTTGTTGTCGTTGTTAATTCCACAACTTCGGGGAATTTTGTATAATAATCGATTAACAGTAAATATGTAATGTTTTCTACATAGAACAGATCCACTCCGACTTTAGAATAGGGTATATCGATTATTTCATGGTTAATCAAAGGTTCAGCGGCTTGTTTGTTTCTAAAACCCTGACATATCTGGCAGCGTGATACCTTGTCCTCAACTTGCTTACTCAGACCCGGCCAGAAAATTGTATCCCGCGCCAACTGCTTGCATTTAACTATTCCTAAATGGGATTCATGTAGTCTCTCTAACATGTCTTTTTGTAACGGCCCAGGGATAACTATGCGGTTGTCTTTGAGTAAGATATTATCTTGTACTGTCATGTCGTATCGGTACGTGAAAAATGGTTTCACCGTGGGGTGTAAACCCCTATCATGTTTGGGCCATCCCTGTTTAGTGAACAACATAACCCTCTGTAGGCTGCTGTCTTTTGCTACCTCTATTTTGATTTTGTCTAAAATGTTATTGTCCATGTCCAGAGCTGCCACCGTCATGTCGTCGTCGAATAACTCATCAGGGCTTGTTACTGTTGTATGTGCCCTGGATAATGCGTCTGCAAAAAACATTAGGGTGCCTTTAATATGGACAACAGAGATGTCATAATTTTGTAAACGCATTCTCATGTGCTGCATTCTTGCAAACAATGTGTGTATTGGCTTGTTCATAATGGCTACCAACGGTTTGTGATCCGTCTCAACAGTTATACTTTTTCCAAATATATACTCGTGAAACTTTTTACAACCAAAACAAATGGCTAGCAATTCCTTTTCTATTACAGCGTAATTAGATTGGGTTTTATCTAATGCTTTCGACGCCATGGCAACTGGCCTTTGTTCCTGAAATAATGTAGTGCCAAGTCCAGACTTGGAAGCATCTACTTGCAAAACTATGTCTTTCTTGACATCGAAATATGTAAGTATAGGGGCTTTCGTTAGTAGCTGTTTAAGAGTTTCAAATGATTTTATTTGCTCTGTCTGCCAGTGCCATGCGATATCCTTTCCTAGGATGACTCGTAAAGGCTTGGTTAATTCCGCCATGTTCGGTATAAATTTACTTATGTATCCCACCATCCCCAGGAACCTTTGTACCGCTTTTTTGTCTTGGGGTGTTGGCAAATGAATAATGGCCTGAATACGTTCATTGTTCGGCAACAATCCATTTGATGTTATCAAATGACCAACATAGTTAACCTGCGATTTACAAATTACAGACTTCTTGGGGTTAAGTTTCAAATTGAATTTTCTGGCTCTCTCAAAAAACTTTTCTCAGTCTACTGTTGTGTTCAACAATATCTTTGCCATAAATCAAAATGTCATCTGTGATCACATTAACACCTTCTAACCCTCCCAGGATACTATTCATTTCTTCGATAAATATGTCGCCAGCTGTTTTTATTCCAAAAGGTAAACGTGTATATCTATATCTACCCCATGGTGTGTTGAACGTGCATAACTGGGAACTTTCTTCATCCAATTCGATTTGCCAATACCCGCTATTAGCATCGATTACTGAGAATATTTTGGCTCCACTTGTGTTTGCAACTACCTCCTCAACTGTGCGGGTGGGGTAAGGGCCCCTTAAAATTGCTTTATTTAATTTTGTAGGATCCAAACAAATTCGTAATTTGTTAGGTTTCCTCACAATAGTGATGGAACTGACCCATGGAGTTGGTGTTGTTTGTTTCACAATTACTCCTAATTCTAACATTCTATCTAACTCCTTACATACATCGTGAATTATTGCATGGGGAATTCTCCTAGGTGCATCAACAACAGGTGGTACTTTTGTATCAACATGAATGTGAGCCCCCACCTTTATTTTACCAAGACCTTTAAATACATCAGCAAAAATATTTACCAGGTCACTCGCACTTGTATCTGGGCTGATGCTCGTCGACACGGAATCCACTCTGGTTACTAAGTTCAGGTCGACACATCCAGTCTTTCCGAGAAGGGGTGTCCCTTCCCTCGTTATCTGGAACTTGAGATGATGTCCTTGGATCTCTATCCATGACACTCCAACCGGTTGGATGCGGTGACCAGAATACGTGACAAGGTGACATCGTGATGGAGACATGGTTAAACCACCTATCTTGTCGTAGACCTCCCTCGGGATTATATTCGCCTGGGAACCAGTGTCTAGCTTGAACTTGATCATCGTGTTGTGCACCAGTATATCAGCAAACCACAAACTATTTTGATCAGCATCATCATCGTTCACCGCACCCACGAACAAATCACATTCCACATCTTGTTGTCTGCTATCACGTATCCACTCCTCCTGTTCATCGGGATGTTCGATGGTCAACTCATCCACAACCGTTCTTCGCTTCAAAACACCACGACGCATTTTTATGAAATGACCTGTTTTCTTGCAGGCCAGGCACTGCCTGTCCCTAGCAGGGCACCGACCTTATTCATGCTTGTAACCGCAATTGGGACACTTTACACCAGCCATATTTGCTACATTTGACCTATATAAATGGTCTTGTTGACGATATGGCGGTTTCCATGGCGCCGCATGGCGCTGTGACGTCACGCCATTATTATTCACTTTTGAAATGACATTGACGTTCTCAATCGGCACACTGTGAGAACCATCTTCTAATAAATCTGACTTATGTTCACTTAATCGACATATATCAATGCATTTGTTCAATGATAAATCACTCGTTTGTAACAGTCGGTCTCGTAGGCTTCTGCTCTTGATACCACACACAATTCTATCACAAAGCAGGGAATCTTCGAGTCCACCGTATTGACAATACGACACCTGGCAACGAAGATTCCTTATGTACATGTCCATGCTTTCGGTGGACTGGTTAAGAGAATTGAATTTGTATCTTACCACCGTAATGTTTGTTTTTCCATCACAATAAGTCCTAAAGGATTCTATTAGTACCTCAATCTTGTCCCGATCTTGCACAGCAATATCCAGGGTTCTATGTACTTTCTGGGCCTCAGCTCCTGCGACGTGTAAAAATCCGCAGCACTGAACTTTTTCCGATTTAGAACTAACTCCCGCAGCTGTAGCATAAATTCTGTATGAATCAATCCATTGATACCAGTTCAGTGTGAGATTGCCATCTAGGTTGAGTGGCATCGGGGGGTTTTAATCCAGATAATGCCATAATCCTTGACGGCAAGCCACATCTGACACCATGTAAAGTACGAGTCGACACCTTGAGTTCCAGTTAGTAACTGACTTTATTTGAGTACCGTCACCATTGGTTACAATCCATATATCGCTGGTTCCCCGTACCTGCCGGATTGGCCTAGATACATCACACTGCCCTGTTGTGTCTGGGTGTGCAGTGATCCGTATCTAACAGTTGGGGGGGAGGGGTTGTGAGCAGAGCTTCTAAGGCCCTATCACACTAACAGTAGTGCCCCTCTCACACTATCTATAGAATACACAATGTCTATTTAATCTAGGTAAAGGATCACCACCACTACACAATACCACATGCATCTGGTCACATTACATCATTTACCTTTTATATAACATTTGTAATCCCATATAGACCAGTTCACATTACCCACCAATGTGTAATTATCGGAATATTTAACAATTTGATTCTAGATGTCTAACTTAGATACTGGTGCACTTATTAAACATTTGTTGTGACATAGAAGGCAATATTGGGCAGTTTTTTTTGTTTTTTGTTGTTGAAGATTTATATTGCCTATCATGGATAAGCCTGAATAGGCTTGTTTTCACCATTATACAGTTTGTTGATAGAAAGCCCAAGCCTACACTTTTACCGACACAAAGGATTTGTTACCTCCCACACCACATAGACATGGTAGGAGAGCAACTGGCCTTTGATGACGCTGTAAGTTATACACAGCGGTGGAAATCCAAATTGGCAGAGGTGGGGACACAGGGAATCGAACCACTGACCTTCAGATTAGGAGTCCGACCTAGAAAAAAGTCAGACACTCTAACCACTCCGCCACAGAGAACACCATTACTATAATATGTTACCGCAGAAGTGTATGAGGTCAAACTGTTGCCATGCTTCCTATATTAATTCTGCATGTTTGGATTTCAAATATCTCAAAATTTAGCCATTTAAAATTAAAGTGATTTCAAACTAAAGTAAGGTATATTATAACAATCAACCTAATATATTTATCTCAGAAAATGACAGAAACTCAAAACTATCAGACTATGCCGCTTTAAATAAATACCCATAATCAGGCATCCGTTTCTTGAGGAAACTAACTATATGGCTTCCCCAAGGGGTACTCTTCCAGCTGAGCAATAGACTACATCACCATTCCAGCGGAGCGGTGCATTGTGGGATGTGTGGAAGAAAAACAAACCCGTGAGAAGCACATGGCTAATGCTAACACACTGGGAGCAGCTATGAAATGTGCTAGTTTCAGCTCATCTCAGCTCTTGTTTGAAACATAGAATACCAACTAAAAATATATATATAATAAAGGAAGATGTTAATTCTTTATCCAGCATTGCATTTACATCAATATAATCAGCATATCTTATGCCATGTGCATTTAGATTTAGACACATTTGGGCATTCAGAGTAGTATTAGAGTCATAGCCAGAGTTAGTTTTACTTATTTTATTCATGTTTTTATTTATGTCCTATGGAATATGACATATGGCGAGAGACCAGATGGAATGTCCGAATGAGTTAGAGTGTCCATCTCCCGTGTTGGTAGATCATGGGGTCGTGGGTTCGAACCCTGGTCGAGTCAAACCAATGACTTAAGAATTGATACTTGTTGATTCCTAGCCTGGCGCTCGGCATTATTAGGATAGGGGAAGGTGTGGTTGGCTCAGTGTCAGGATAATGTGACTGAGTGGGATATCAGGTCATGGTGCTGGCGGCCTGGTCTTCAGTGGGGCAGCACTATAAAGTCACCATGAGTGTGCACTGTCACTTGTGACAGTGCACACTCATGGTACCCGTCCTGATATGACCTTAGATGTTGCTAGGATGTAAAACTATAACAAACATATGTAGAGCTAGGAACTGAATAGGGTTAATCAGACATTGGCTATATATTTCTCTAAAACAAGTTTCTGTTGACACATTTGTCATTTTAAAATTTAGAACAAAAATGAATAATGGCGATATGGATATCAGCCTAAAGGTGACATTGTTTTGTATGTTTCTTAGCTCAAAATGTTTAACTATGGCTAGTTTTGTCTCAGATATATTCATCAGATCAATATATTGCATGTGTGCATACATGTTTATGCCAAATTGTTATGTATTTCTATTAATTTTGAATAAAATCTAAGTTTTGCCCTATGCGTATCGACAAACTCAATGGCCGTATGCATTTGCTTTGCTGCCAACGCCATTTTCAACGCATGCACAGTCGGAATGGTGATCTCATCTATTGATGTTACGTTAAATTAACGTTCATACTTATGCAAAATACATTGTCACAACAAATCATGGATTGGAATCTTTACGTAGAATCAAATATGTCCCTGTATGTATACTTATGCCTAGTACACACCTACTGTATGCGATTCACGCACTAAAACCCATGACTCAACCTGACCAGCTTAAAACTGAAAACGGGCCGATTCATTTTTCGAATCGCGAATCGCAATCGTAATCGGCCGGTTTTATGCCTAAAACTGAGGTTTTATGCGCGAATCGCAATCGCTAGGTGTGCGCTCCCTGCGCACACCTAGCGATTGCGATTGCGACTTTTGTGTGCGAAACGGGCAGTTTTAGATCGTATACGGTAGGTGGGTGCGCACAAACGATAGGTGTGTACCAGGCATAACATGTAAGCATTTCACATGCATATATGTACATTTGGCCACAGGACACGTGATGACAAAGTCATGGAATAGTGATTCCATGAATAGCCTTTGCCCAATTTGTTCCTATTTTAGGAGACAGTCATCGCTTTGGTTTTGATACATATACAAACTACAGTAAAACCTTTCTAAATCGACTGGGGCTTTAAGTGGTCCATTTAGGGAGGTGGTCATATTAGTGAGTTAGCATATGGTTACAATGATATTGTTGGGACCCAAAGAAAGTGATCGATATATGGGAGTGGTCGATCTGTGGAGGTGGTCGGTTTGGGGGGTTTTACTGTACAGCGTTAAAACAAATCAGCAATTGATAATTTTACATAGAATTAGATATACCCCTTTACGTTTACATATATATGCAAGCATTTTATAATCATACATACAATTGGTAAAAGGGGATATATATGTATGTACATATATACTTCGGTTGCTAGGAAACAGGAAGCACAGGTGAAGCTGTTGCAGCAATATGTCTGGGAGCCCAGGTTGTTGCATTCAGTGGAATTGTGGTTGTCACATTTATACGTGTCTCTCCCTGTGTCTGGTGAGTAAAGGCCCTGTCACACTATGACGCATCTCACAAGCGCGTGGCCAACACGTAAAATCACTTTTTACGTCGAGAAGCGTTGAACTTTTCAGCGTGGGGTGCAAAGTTGGACTACCATATACATAGTGTATGGCCAACGTATGACCAACATATGTTTAACGTACCTCCTGGCGAAAAATGGTTGAATTACGCTCACAGTATGTTCACCGAACGCTGGTGAACGTTATATACGTTATTCAATCGCCAGAACTACGCCTCATATGTTACATACGTCAAGACATGCACAAAACTTTGCAGAGCCCCTGATGTGCAACGCCGTATCTCGATGACTGTCGACATACATTGACGCATACCAACGAGAGCCTAACGCACGCATAATGCATAGCGACGTATCCCGATGTAGCAGCCAAAAATCACATATGTTGGCGTACATTGGCATGATGCGTTGTAATAATGTGACAGCCCCTTTAGGCATCTAATTTAGACTGGTTTTGTGTATGACAAAAGAGACAGACTTAAAGATGTTGGTCGGTTGTTGGAGTTTTATGTCCTTGCAACATCTAAGGTCATATCAGGATGGGTTCCGATTTGTGACAGCGCTGCCCCACTGGGAAATTAGACCGCTGTCACCATGACCCAAAATCCCACTCAGTCACATTATCCTGACACTGAGCTAACCAGTCCTTGCCTTATCCTATTACTGCTGAGCGCCAGGCTAGGAAGCGATAAGTATCGATATTATAAGTCATCGGTTTGACTCAACTGGGAACCGAACTCCCGATTTCCTGCACGCCAGACTCACACTCTGTCAATTCGGCCACTGCGTCCAGTCACACACTTAATGATGTGTTGCATTAAACCTTTTGACAATGTTGTCAAATTATTGCGAAAACTAATTATTGCGAAAACTAATTTTCATTCTGAGCGCATTTCACCAAGATTAGGATTAATTTGTCACCTTTTATTGGGGGGGGGGGGCTGGTGTTGTTGTTGCACGGAAGGAAAGTATGCACTGGCTAGCAATATTACAAAGACAATAATAAAAACCGATTCATTTCTTGAGATTTCCTGCAGAAACAGAAGTTTTCTGCTGAACATGCAATGAATATTTGGCGATAGGCATCCTTTCTCAGAGGTGGTTCAGTATTATCAACTCTGAATTTGGTTGCCATGACAACGTCGACCGTTAATCTTACAGACTGCGCTGAGACTAGATTTCTTGTTTTGTTTGGTCTATCTGACCTAGCCGCATCTAAGACACACATGGTGTTGTCTGTGGTGGAGTGGTTAGAGTGTATGACTTTTTTCTAGGTCAGACTCCTAATCTGAAGGTTGGGGGTTCGATTCCCAGTGCCCCCACCTCTGCCAATTTGGATTTCCACCGCTGTGTATAACTTACAGTGTCATCAAAGGCCAGTTGCTCTCATACCATGTCTATGTGGTGTGGGAGGTTAAAAATCCCTTGGGTCGGTAAAAGTGTAGGCTTGGGCTTTCTATCGACAAACTGTCTAATGATGCTGTAAGTTATACACAGCGGTTGAAATACAAATTAGCAGGGGTGATGGCATGGGGAATCGAACTACTGACCTTCAGCTTAAGAGTCTGACCTAGAAAAAAGTCAGACACTCTAACCACACCGCGACAGAGAACACCACCTTTCATTTGCATTACTACATCAAGCTATTAATAATCATACACCATCTGCCGAAATATGATTTTTATCAGGTTTGCCGAGAAATATAAACGTGCATATTCAGAAGACCATCAATAACATTGATTCATAAATGGCCATGGCTTTTCATGCGCGAAATACCCTCAACTGACGTTATGAATTTTGCCCCCTGCCATTATGTGGTGAGAGCGGAAAGAACAATGGGAGTGATGATCTGGTAATGGGCAGGGCGTGTATTCAGGTAGTATTAGCGTTACGCTACCTGCGGCATAGCGGTATGGACCTGCCCCATCAGTCCATTATCCGCCATCCGATATAACACATGTAGTCATACATTACACAATGATCCGTATGCCAGAGGCATGACTTCCTCTATATTGTGAGCCGGTGAAATGGATGCGACCATAAAATGGGATTTGAATGAAAAATGCAGCAGTTGCGCTATTTATTATTCAGTGAGCAGGTGAGTGCATATGTTTGGGGAATACAGTATAACCCCATTAAACCAAACTTGAAGGGACCTTGGATTAACCGATCATTGGTTTAACCGAGCTTTGACTTTGACTTTGACTTGGCTTTGGCAAAGATGTGGGTGCATTATGAATGTAATATACAATGTGTGTAGACACTATGATTATTGTTATTAAACCAAGCTCGGTTAAATCAAACGATCGGTTAATCCAAACTTTTTTCGGCGACCCGGCAAAATACTACCATTTATCACATGAAAAAGTCTCAGATGACCTTCAAACCACATGAAAGTTTGGTTTAACTCTACTGGAAGTGGCCTGGGGCCGATAATTTTGTTTGGATTAACCGATACTTTGGATTAACTGACTTTGGTTTAACCAAATTTTTCATATGATAAATGGTAGTATTTTGCTGGGCCGCCAATAAAAGTTTGGATTAACCGATCGGTTGGTTTAACCGAGCTTGGTTTAGTGGGGTTGTACTATAGCTGTTATTTTCAATAATGTGGTAATGTTTTGTCAGTTTAAAATGTCAGAGTCCGATGAAAAGATCAAATTTTCAATACCAAAGCAATTATCTAGATTTTAATCTACCAATTTAACTTAGCTACTAATGCAGTCATTAAGCATGTGGTGTTCTCTGTGGTGGAGTAGTTAGAGTGTGACTTTTTTTCTAGGTCAGACTCCTAATCTGAAGGTCAGTGGTTCGATTCCCTGTGCCCCCACCTCTGGCAATTTGGATTTCCACCGCTGTGTATAACTTATAGCATCATCAAAGGCCAGTTGCTCTCATACCATGTCTATGTGGTGTGGGAGGTTAAAAATCTCTTGGGTCGGTAAAAGTGTAGGCCCTGGCTTTCTATCGACAAACTGTCTAATGGTGAAAACAAGTCTATTCAGACTTATCCATGATAGGCAGTATACGTCTTCAAGAAATGTGGTGCCATATAGAAGGGGATGCTCAGTCAATGTAATAGAACCTGTTACTGCTGAAGCCGATGGTGTCAGACGTTTGGTGGGTTTACCAAAATTAAGTTTGAATATTTGCACTTGAACTGTCTCAAAATTTAGCCATTTAAAATCAAAATTACTTCAAGGTAAAGTAAGGTAGATTATAACGATCAACGTAATATATTTATCTCAGAAAATGATCGAAACCCAAAACCATCATACGATGCAACTTTAATGGCCCTGTCACACTATGATGTAACGCGCTAGCGTAGGGACAACATGAAAATAAATTTAACACATCGAAAATCTCGGCGTAATATGCAAATTTGGGACGTCAATGCTGCATAGTTGACGTGAGCGTAACGTCAGTATAGCATCGTGCCAACGAGAGAGTTCAAAGGACTTATTTATTATGTAAACGTGAGGCTTGCGAAACCCCAGCGCACGACGTCAGCCTAGCGTGACAGTAGCGGCCGCTTAGCATCGCTTAACGTTGTTACGTCCGACACAACCGTTTTCCCCGATGTGAGTCGACGTCGACCAACCGAGAGGCTGGCGTCAGTCCAACGTCGCCGGCGTCAGCTGCAAAGTCCTCCTCCCTGCGCGTCAATATGACGTAATGCAACGTTGATCTAACGTAGCCGACGCAGCCCTCCCACATGCCTAATGTTGTCATAACGTGAGTGTGACATCACCCAAACGTCAGAGCATCACATCGAGCTATGTCGAAAGTTTTCAACATGTCCAAAACCTCGACGCTCGCTGACATAACTTGACGTAACCTAATGTAACTTGATGTAAAGCGACGTCAGTCTAATGTAAGCATGACGTAACTCGACATACCTCAACGTAATGACGAAACATCACCTACGTCGGCATACGTTGTAGTGTCACAGGGGTATAAATTGCTGTGCCAACATTAGATGAGCATTAGTACACATATATATATATACATAAATATAAATATATATATTTATATAAAGTATAGATATAATCCATAATATATAGAGAGGTATATGATACCCATACCGCACATTGGCGATAATAAGTGCATGCACTTAACCGTTATGATCAGAATAAACAATCACAAACACACACAACAAGAAAATATATAATATATTCCCATAGAGACCATAATATATACATACTTGTTTCTCTTTGTTTTCCTCCTAGCAACACCTCAGGTCATATTAGGATGGGTACCCACTTGTTCCCGTGCGCACTGATGGTGACTTTATAGTGCTGCCCCACTGACATACCAGGCCACTGGCACCATGACCTGATATCCCACTGACATTATTTTGATACTGTACAAACCAGACCTTGTCCAATTAATGCCGAATGTCAGACTAGGTAGTAACAAGTATCAATTTTGTAAGTCACTGGGTTGATTCAGTTGGGATTCAAACTCCTGACCTCGCGTGTGCTCTACCGTTCGGCCACCGTGTCCGGTATAGATATAGAACGTATATATATAGAATAGAATATATACTGTCATGGGGGGTGATGAAAACGGGAAATATTGCGGGACTCGAACCCACATCTCTTTGCATTCCGGGCCAGTGTGCTAACCATTACACCATCTAGGCTCCCTGACATCACCACACTACCCACGCCTACCTGTCTATGTGGTTACTTGCCTGAGAGGTCAGTGCAGACCACTACACTCGTCCCCCTGGAATTGTAAGTATTTTAATGCTTACAATTATATACATACAGGCAATGCACTAACATATAGATACACAGGGTAGGTTCAACAACCATACAGCGCATAGCTTGTACAGGATCATGGTCACGGCAACCAGTGTCGTGAGGGTGATGAAAATGGGAAATATTGCGCCTAGAGCGGGACTCAAACCCACATCTCTTTGCATTCCAGGCCAGTGTGCTAACCATTACACCACCTAGGCTCCCTGACTTCACCACACTACCCACACCTACCTGTATATGTGGTTACTTGCCTGAGAGGTCAGTGCAGACCACTACAATACACATACATAACACATAATAAATGAATCACCTAACAAGATCCATGTCTCTGAAAGTTGATCTCTTACTTTCAATCTAACCAAGCCATGTACAGTCAAACCTCTCTAACCGACCACATCCACAGATGGGCCACTCCCCTATATCGATCGTTTTATTTGGGTCCCAACAATACAATTGCAAGCATATTCTAACTCTCTAAACCGACCACATTCCGAAATGGACCAATTAACGTCGGTCCCGCGGTCGGTCGTTTTAGAGAGGTTTTACTGTACTTGGTATATATGTTGTGGTGTTCTCTGTGGTGGAGTGGTTAGAGTGTCTGACTTTTTTCTGGGTCGGACTCCTAATCTGAAGGTCAGTGGTTCGATTCCCTGTGCCCTCACCTCTGCCAATTTGGATTTCCACCGCTGTGTATAACTTACAGCGTCATCAAAGGCTGGTTGCTCTCATACCATGTCTATGTGGTGTGGGAGGTTAAAAATCCCTTGGGTCGGTAAAGGTGTAGGCTCGGGCTTTCTATCGACAAACTGTCTAATAGTGAAAACAAGCCTATTCAGGCTTATCCATGATAGGCAGTATAAATCTTCAAGAAAAAAAAAAAAAAGTTCATGGTTATGTAATTATAATCAGGTGAATATTAATGCTTAGCGAGAAAAATAACTGTATTATTAATGTCTGTCTATTTGTGGAAATATTTGATATGATAACAAGTGAAATTAACTTAGTCATCCATGTCAAACTTATTAAACAATTCAACAGCGACAAGTTCTATCACATTGAGCTAGTCTGACCTTCCATCCAGCAACAAACGTTTAATAAGTGCACGGCTGTCAGAGTTAGAAATGTCAAATAAAATCTAAATATGATATTTAGAATTTAATCTAGGTAAGCGCTTAGTTAAAAGAAAAGGTGCTGCTTCCATTGGACTATGCCACTTTAAGTACACGATAGGTGCATTGGTTTAAGCACACGGTGTTGCCGCACCTGTCAGGTTCAGAGATCCCGCCTTGCAACTGAAGACAAAGGTAGAGGTATATTGAATATGTGGAAATAGTCATTTACTCGCGCTGACTGTGCAAATAATTACCCATCCAAGTGCAAGGTATCGGGTCATACCTCGATGCCTGGCTGCCTGGCTGCCCGCAGCCCCCCTCCCCCCCTCCCCTCCCCACCTTCCCCTACAGCATCCCCCGTCGCCCCTCC
This sequence comes from Branchipolynoe longqiensis, assembly GCA_030323885.1. Classification (NCBI taxonomy): domain Eukaryota; kingdom Metazoa; phylum Annelida; class Polychaeta; order Phyllodocida; family Polynoidae; genus Branchipolynoe; species Branchipolynoe longqiensis. Next base: position 12,924,395 of record CM059200.1, read on the forward strand.
CCTCCCCACCCCACCCCCCTTCCCCCCGCCCTTCGTCACCCCCCTCCACCTCCCCCGTACTACATCCCCCTTTATTAAAAAATATATATACAAGATGTTGTTCAAATTAATATATACAGTAAAACCTCCCTAACCGACACCCTCCACAGATCGACCACTCCCTTATATCGATCGCATTATTTGGGTCCCACCAATACCATTGCAACCATATTCTAACTCCCTAAATGGACCACTTAAAGTCTGTCCCAAAGTCGGTCGTGTTAGAGAGGTTTTACTGTATATATATTTGCAGCATATATATATATGAAATACATAAATATATATGCATAAATATACGGAAGTTAATGTTCAAATTCATGTATGTATTAATGGTAGGACGTAGTTCTATGAATATAACTGAAGCTAACAGCCTAGCACGTAGTGCATTGGTTAATAATTCAATAGAATAACAAAAGTAGAATCAATACAACCCCTTTAAACCAAGCTCGGTTAAACCAAACGATCGCTTAATCCAAACGTTTGTCGGCGACCCGACAAAATACTACCATTTATCATATAAAAAAGTTGGTTGAACCAAAGGCGGTTAATCCAAACTATCGGTTAATCCAAACAAAATTGTCGGGCCCCAGGCCACTTCCGGTATGGATAAACTAAACCTCCATGTGGTTATAAGGTCATCTGGGACTTTTTTATATGATAAATGGTAGTATTTTGCCAGGCCGCCGAAAACCAATTGGATCAACCGATGGTTTGGTTTAACTGAGCTTGGTTTAACTGGGTTAGACTGTATATACATTAAACAAACGATAATCAAAGTGTCAACATACATTGTCTATTACATTCATAATGCACCCACATGTTTGCCAAAGCCAAGTCAAAGTCAAAGCCAAAGCTTGGTTACACCAATGATCAGTTAATCCAAACAAATTTCTAGGGTCCCTTCAAGTTTGGTTTAACGGGGTTATACTGTATTGGGTTTAATAAATAATACTTCCCGCCAAAGATTTATACCCTTATAATAGGATACTTACTATATACATTTAAATATAGCTTATAAGGTACACATCTATACAATAATATGTACATATAGCTTTATTAATTACACACATAAAATATGTTGATTGCTTGCATTTAAAATCAATCCAAAGTTAGCCAATTATTCATATAACTTCCATGGAACTGGGCTAAGACTCGGTTATAATTCTCACCCTAATGTTGTTATCCTTTTAAATAGAATGCATTCGAGGATTATGCAACTTTAATCGTTAATTGGCTGACGACATTCAGAATGCCGGGTGATAATAGGGTTATTGAGGTAGTCACCATTTTGTAAACCATTATTCTTTATGTTTACGCAAATTCCAAGGTGGATTTTCATTCCCAGGGTCGCTTAATATTAAAAAAAAAACACCACTGTTTTAAATAAAAGGACATGGTCTGATGGTTTTTAGTTTCCATCATTTTCAGTTAGATAATTACTGTTCATCATAATGTGCCTTATTTCACTTTGAAGTAACTTTGTAATAAATAGCTAACTTTAGGGGTATTTGAAGTGAAAAGTTGCTCAATTAATGTTGCCATGCATGTCAAAGTTCTTACAATGCTTTGTAAAATATTCCAATATTCAGCATAGGGGGGAATGCAGCATTTATATTACTGATCAGTGTATGTGACCAGGTGCATGTATGTATGTGATGTATAGTTGCTCTCATAGCATGTCTATGTGGTGTGGGAGGTTACAAATCCCTTGGGTCGGTAAAGGTGTAGGCTCGGGCTTTCTATCGACAAACTGTCTAATGGTGAAAACAAGCCTATTCAGGCTTATCCATGATAGGCAGTATACATCTTCAAGCCCCCATAACGAATTATGTGAGTATAAAGATTTGCAAGGTAATATTACTTATTATTATTGTTATCCTCAGTAAGATACAACACTGTACCGGTGGTGCCATCTCGCCCACCTTGCCTCCCCCAGATGTTGACCAGTGTCAGTCACACGGGAGAATTTTGTCTAAGGCTGGTGGTGCCTGAGTGGGCTGTAAATAGACATAGTGGTGCTGGCAGGTCTGGATGTGAGGGCACTCAGGGCCTACCCCCATCTGCTGGGATAGGGATCGCCACACTCAAAGGTCAAGGTTGGTGGTGGTCATGCGGCCATACAGCTTGTGATGGTGGGCAGACCACTGGTATCCATGGGGACCAGGAATGCTGGATCCCTATTGGTAGGGCCAAGAATGTTTGTTTTCCATTGGAGGAAAGGGGTGGGGTGATACTCTACAATGAACCCATGTAACCATATAAATAATAAACCAGAGGGCTTGACTCTCTCTTCTTCTTTACACTTTATACTCTTCCTTTCTCTTTGTCTGTATTGACCTGCCTACAAAACCACAGATTCGAGCCTCACTTTGACATAACTGGTTGACCATGACGAGTGGATTAGTTGAGTAATGGATTCAACTTTACAGCTTGTTTCGGTTCCTTGGGGTTTTACATTCTGGCAACATCCAAGGTCATATCAGGATCGGTGCCGTCTTCCGACAGTGCGCACTCATGGCGACTGTATAGTGCTGCCCCAATGGGAAACCAGGCTGCCAGCACCATGACCCAATTTCCCACTAGGTTACATTATCCTGATACTGACCTAACCAGTCCTGGCACTATCCTAATAATGACAAGCGCCTGGCTAGATAGTGACACGTATCAATTTGGGAGGTCATTGATTTGACTCGGCCAGGATTCAAACTCCCGACCTTCCACACAGGAAGCCTGCGCTCTTATGGAATCAACCACCAAGTTTGGTCTTACAATGTAGATATCAGCAGTATCAGGTTCTATTAAATTGATTCCTCATTTCAACCAACCAAATCGTCCCTTACTAGTTACATCCATTAATGTTTTACCTGAACCCAGCCTGTGCTGTACTAATGTCCACACTGAATGTGCGGCTAGATGAGAATCGACTGCTTGCAAATGTGTCGCTTCCGCTACTTTTTGGCACGCGTTCACATACAATTGTGACGCCGTGCAATAGTGTCACATTTATTTTCTTTACAAATACATTTTTTTATTTATTACATTTTTTGTTGTTGAACGATGTCTCTAGAGCACATTGATTGTTATCATCGGCTATTAGAAGTCAAACATATGGTCATTCTGACATATTTCTTTGGAGGAAGCTCACTGCCACCACATAGGCTACACTTTCCGATAGGCAGCAAGGGGGTCTTTTATATGCACTTTCCTGCAGACAGGAGAGCACAAACCACAGCCTTTGATGAACCAGTTGTGGACCGCTGGCTGGAACGGAAAATAGCCCAAACTGCAAATGTGCCACTGAGCAGGATCGATCGGATGACCCACACCTTCATAGGTGGGCACGCTACCACCTCAGCTACGTCCCGCTCCCACACAAATAAATTAAAACGCACATCAGTGGAATTCATTTTTCATAACAAAGAGCAGTTTTTAACATGAATTTCTGCATATGGCGCATAATCTTGCCGATTAACATGTTTTTGTTGTCAATGTTATAAAACCATGATGATGAGAAATGTTGATGTCCGAATAGTGCCTTAATTGTATTCATCCTAGCATTTATTTAGAAGATCAACCAACAAAAACGGTTGATAGGCATACCAGTAATATTATGGAAAATTGTAACCTATTTTGTAACCATACAGACAATTCTCATATAACAGCATGATACAAACCAGGTACATCACAGCCATTTTGTTAAATTTGGATTATACCTAAACCCAGACTGTACTGACATAACCATGCATAGTAAGCTAGCTAATCCCTCGGTCACAAATGCATTATGGCGTGCTTGCAGTGACCATAAGTCGCCTCATCGGCCAGACCATACAGTGGGTTACCGTCACCATGCGGTTTTTTGCTTGCCGCAAGAGTTGCGTTTTTTTTAAATTGGAGTTATCTTAACTTGGAAAGATCGCAACACTGCGGGCCGCAATCCTGGCAATCCAGACTCCACAACACTGTACGATCACCTTTGTTGACATCAATGAAAAGGTTGTAAAATGACTATCAATATGGTCCACAATTCATGTTTGTGTGATCAATATTAAGAAAGTTATAACTTTTTTTGTATATTAAATGTGAAGTGGGCGAGACTATTCGCCTTCTGACATTTGTGAGCTTGTGCCGATTAACATGCATTTGGAAATGCGGGATACTCGCCATGGCAGACCCGCGAATGCCAACATTTGCGAGGGCCCAGGTTCCCGGCCGTAAAGCGTTGCTAGGAGACGTCAATTGCGACTCTCCTGGCAACGATAGGAGGTCGGGCGTTCGGACCCAGACCCATCAGACGTGTTTAATGATGCTCTGATGTTTTAGCCAAGATTTAGGCTTTAATTGCCGAAATTCTAAACTTGTTTTAACATAATAATATGGGAGGGGATTGAATAATACATCAACAACATGTGCTACGAATGAATGTTAGTTTGGTTAAGAATAAAAAGCCATGAGCTCTTGGAAAGGTAAATTGGAACGTTCCTTGCATTCTTTACTATTCTCCAGACTTCTATAGATTAACCGCTATGGTCAAACTTAATATTGGATTGCTTTATATATAATTAAGGGCCTTAAGCCTAATCAGGAAAAACACGAAGAGAGCAAGTATAATTATGGTAACTTTAATCAAGGTAAGGTTGAAACGTCCGGTTACACAATGTCAGCTCAAAAGTGTTTATAAACGAGGCTAGAGATGCTATGGCCCTACAAATATCATACGTGGGGTGGGTGGGAGGCCAATTTTAAAGTCTGGTCAAAGTCTCCTGGCTCCTCCGGTCGTAATGACAGAAACCCACTGCTGCATCGCCTTATATAGCTAACTTGTACCCACAAAGCAGCGCGTCGACAGTTTAAGCACACTGCCTGCTACGTCATCAGAACCTGAGATCCACGGTGGCGAGGCTAAAGAACACACCGCTAGTCGGCGACTGAGTTAAATATGTAGTTCTGACGAGTTCCGCTAGTCGGCGCCAAAGACGTCCTGGCTACTGGCACGCCTTGTACTGTCTTCATGATCCTGATTACCCGCAATGCCAAAACATTAAGCCTAATAGGCCTCATGCAGCTACTTAACCCATTTGCGGGAAGATTATAACAGACATATTAACAGAATTAACGTAGAGATCTTTTGGCTAAAATATGACAGTAACTTAGGCTGATTATCAGTGACAGTGGCAGTGACACTAGCGCGTCTGCTTAGTTCTGGATCAATTTAAACATATTAAATACACCGTAAGGCGGGGAGACCAGCCAGTTAGTTGAAATAACTAAGTAAATGCTTTAGGCCGATAAATGCGAGAGGGGGCAAAATCCGTATTTAGACGATACTCTGGCTGGTCGACTTTAGCCCGGGAACGACACCGACGGACACGGACTACCTGCATATGGGACGGGAGGCAGCGGCGACCCGCGGCTGGCCCAGGAAATTCACATGGAAATAATTATATAAATTAACACGTAGGCTCGCCTTAAGTGGGGGTGGAATAGCCCGACGGTTAAAAATGTGGGTATAAATTCAACACAAACTGTACAATTTGTAAAGAGATAAACTGCAGGCTGCAATGCCGTAATATTTGCATAAACCACAAGACACACCACAGACTGCAGCACTATATGGCACCCGCAGCATTTGTGACCTAGGCATAAAACACCATCTATGTATACACCAATGGCATGATCCAGGCTAGGTAGATCTACACTACAACCACTTAATTCGCTGAATGTAATTATTACACTAAGATTATTCTTGTCATTAAATAGTTTAAATGATTGAAATTAAAGCTGCTTAATCCGATGAAAACATCAATTTGTCAAAACCAAAACAATTATCTAGATTTGATTCTACATATCTTAATTGTGCATGTTATTCGTAACATGGGTAATTTATGGGCGGAACCTGCCCTTGAGTTAACGAGCAATGCTGTCGCCACTTGACGGATCTCTGACAAACTCCCACCGTGCAGGTAGAGCGACCTAGCATTTCAAACCCGAATTATGTTATCCAGACGCTGGAGCCCCAGCACCTTTCCCACCAAAAACCACACGTGATACAAAATTCACCCACCCACCCATCATCATGCTGTCGGTCGCAATGCGACAAAGACTGCTTTCATTACGTGACTGCCGCTCTCCATTTAGCTGTCTGCTGTGAGAGTGATGTCCATGAGTCGGTCTTAATGTTTCTCAGCTTCAGGTTTCTCTTGATGGTATCCTTGAACCGGAGATGAGGGCGCCCTCTCTTTCTGTAACTAGAAGACAGTTGAGAATAGAGGATCTGCTTTGGTAGCCTGTCTGATGACATCCTCATGAGGTGTCCAGTCCACGGGAGATTCGTTTTATTCACCCACCTACCGACACCACAAATAACTGACTCACCGGTAGGGTTGAGGCTTCGAATCCGGCGCTCTCCAGGACCATAGACATTGACCGAGAGTGGGGAAAGATCAGACCATTGTACCTTAATCTTCTTGTTCTTGATGAAAAAATAAAAACTAATGTATGGAACTGTCCTCCTCCGTCTTCGTAAATTAGATACTGTTGCACTTATTAAGCATTGAGTGCCACATTTCTTTTATTTTTAATGACAAGTTTTTTTATTCTGCCCATAACGTATAAGCTCCTGTGAGGGTGTTTTTTTTCAATGCTGGACAGCTGTGACACTGGATTGGTCTGGTCCTGCACTCAGGAGTGTTTACCTGATCTTTCTCGGGCCAACCTTTGCAGTTTTGGGTGTTAATAGTTTCTATATTAGTTTGTTTTTTTAATTTTCAAAGTTTTTTCCTAACCTGTACATGATAACTTATCCTACTATGTACATCTACGCAGATGACATACAGGCCTGCAGGAGAGGATCCCATCCCATTGTGGTTTGATACAGCATCCTTTCACCCATGCCCTGTCCTTAGATAGTACACCAGTGTGCCAGAACACTCCTGGACCCTTCAGGCCTGCGACTAGGTGGGATGGTTGTGTTGTATGGTTAGCCCTTTTGTATTTTAGGGTGAGTCGGATGCATGACCTTGGCCTGCCCGGTTCTGCTTTGGTTTGTGCCAGTACACATACCCAGATGGACTGCGCCCTATGGTGATAGTCATTTCGAATTCCTTAGTACTTTGTAGGCCTAGTTTCCGTATTTGTAATATCTACCATCTTTTCTGGCCTGTCTTTTGCTTTTTGTGCCAGAACACAGCAAGCAGTGACTGCGCCCAATAGAAGGGAATACTTAATCAAATTAATATAACCTTTTACTGCAGAAGCACCGTGCGCGGTGGCCGAATCAGTAGAGCACAGGCCTCGCATGCGGAAGATCGGGAGTTTGTGAGTTTGGTTCCCGGTCGAGTAAAACCACTTAAAAATTGATACTTGTCACATCCTAGCCTGGTGCTCGGCATTATTGGAATATGGCAAGGGTTGGTTAGCTCGGTGTTAGGATAATGTGACTGAGTGGGATATCGGTTCATGGTGCTGGCGGCCTGATTTCCCAGTGGGGCAGCAATATAAAATCGCCATGAGTGCGTACTGTCACAAGTCGGTACCCGTCCTGATATGACCTTAGCTGTTGCTAGGACGTAAAACAACAACAAACAAACTTCAGAAGCATATGATGTCAGTGTTTTTGTGTGCTTGCCAACGTTTTCTTACATGTCTGCAGACCAGACGGGATGGCCAATTAATGTTAGAGCGTCCGTCTCCCGGGCTGGTAGATTGTGGGGTCGTGGGTTCGAGTCCCGGTCGAGTCAAACCAATGACTTTAAAATTGATACTTGTCGCTTCCTAGCCAGGCGCTCGGCATTATTAGGATAGGGCAAGGACTGGTGTGCTCAGTGTCAGGATAATATGACTGAGTGGGATACCAGATCATGGTGCCGGCAGCCTGGTTTCCCAGTGGGACAGCACTATAAAGTCGCCATGAGTCCGCACTGTCACAAGTTGGTACCCGTCCTAATATGACCTTAGATGTTGCTAGGACGTAAAACAACAACAAACAACAAAAACAAATACATGTCTGCACTTTAAATATCTCAAAAGTTGGCCATTTAAAACACAAGTTAGTTCAAATGAAAGTAAGGTAGATAATAATGATCGAATCTAATATATGTATCACAGAAAATGACAGAAACTCAAAACCATCGGAGTATGCAGCTTTAAACATGATTGCAAAATGAATGTCTCAGCACTGAATAAGGATTGTGTCCAGGGCCCGTATGCACCAATCGGGGTTAGGGCCTTAACCGCGGCTAAGGTATCCCCGCAAGGCTAAATGTGAGAAATTGGTATGCACGAATCGGTGTTAGTGCTAACCGTGAAATTTAGCCTAGGCTAAACTACCCCACTTTCAAATCAGGTTTAACTGCTAGCCGGGGTGGTTAGTGTGTGCGTATGGGTGTACATCTATTCAATGCGATCATATTTGACAGAATTACATATACAATAAGTGACATTTTATCAATTTAACCCTAAATGCGAAGCGTTATCAAGGCTACTGCCGCATTGGCGGCGATATTAATAGTTATATTTCCGAATCGATGAACGTAACGTAAACAAATCGCCGCCGCCGTCGCATCGATGTCGCTTTCCAGACTGGCGGCGGCAGCGGTTTGTTTACTGTACGTTCGCCGATTCGAAAATATAAGTATTAATATCGCCGCCAATGCGGCGTTAGCCTTAATAACGCTTCGAATTTAGGGTTAAATTGATAAAATTTCACTTATTACGTATGTAATTCTGTTAAATATGATCACATTCAATAGATTTGAGCCAAATATATGGGAAGAAACGAGGAGGGAATTCCCAAATCTATAAATAAACTCACGGTTAGCTATCCGCAGCGGCTAAAACATTGGTGCATACCGATTCCCACATTTCTCAAAACCCCGCTACCCTGAGGTAGCTATCCGCGGCTAGTGTCTTAACTCCGGCTAAGCCTAACCCCGATTCGTGCATATGGCCAGGGGCCGTATGCACCAATCGGAGTTAGGGCCTTAACCGCGGCTTGGCTAGCTCCACACGGCTAAATGTGAGAAATCGGTGTGCACCAATCGGTGCCATCGCTAACCGCCGACCGTAGCCTAGGCTAAGCTAAACCACTTTCAGATTTCGGGTAAAGGGCTACCCGCACTGGTTAGTGTGCGTCAGTTGTGTCAATCTATTCAATGTTATCATATTTGACACAATTTCATGTTCTAACAGTGATATTTTATCAAATTAACCCTAAAAGCGAACCGATATTGACGCTACCGCCGCATTGGCGGTGTTATTCATATTGTCGATTCGAAGAATGTAAAGTAAACAAATTGCCGCCGCCACTTCGACGTCGATATCCATACTGTCAAACTTCAACAAAACACACATCGCCGCTGCCGTCGCTGTCGAATCGGCGGCAATATAATAGGCCCAAATCTATTCAATGCTATCATATTTGACAGAATTACATACTCTAAACATGATATTTTATCAATTTAACCCTAAATTCAAACCGATATTAACACCGCCGCCGCATTGGCGGCGCTATTCATATTGTTGACTCGAGGGAATTCCCAAATCTATAAATAACTTCACGGTTAGCTATCCACACCGGCTAGTACATTGGTGCATACCGATTCACACACCTCTCCAACCCACCGCTACCCCAAGGTAGCTAACCGGTCCTAGTGCCGTAGCTCTGCCTAAGCCTATCACCGATTGGTGAATACGGCCCCTGATCAATAAGAATGCTTAGCTACAAAAAAGTAACTGTATTATCAATGTCTATCTTGTGGTGTTCTCTGTGGCAGATTGGTTAGAGTGTCTGACTTTTTTCTAGGTCGGACTCCTAATGTGAAGGTTGGTGGTTTGATTCCCCATGCCCCCCACCTCTGCCATATTGGATTTCCACCGCTGTGTATAACTTACAGCGATATCAAAGGCCAGTTGCTCTCATACCATGTCTATGTGGTGTGGGAGGTTAAAAAACCTTGGGTCGGTAAAAGTGTAGACTCATGCTTTCTATCGACAAACTGTCTAATGGTGAAAACAAGTCTATTCAGACTTATCCATGATAGGCAGTATAAATCTTCAAGAAAAAAAAGAAAAGAAAAAGAATCTTGCGAAATATTTGACATGATAACAAACTAAATGTATTTAGTCATCCACATCAAACAACTTACGCAGTAGACTTCAACAGTAACACGCTCTATTAAATTGACTTAGTATTCCCTTCCATCAAACAAAAAATGGTTAATGGGTGCACCAGTCTTGGAGTTTTAAATGTCGAATTGAATCTATATGCGATGAGTTCTGGTGCAAACACTGACAAATCCACATTAGTATTATTTTTTTGGTCAAATAGAATTTATTGTTGTGCATTCCAGTTACCCCATCCTGATATGATCTTAGATGTTGCTGGGACGTAAAACACCAACAACCACATCTCAAGTCTATCAATTTCATATTGCATAGGGCATTATGTAAAGGATGTGGCAGCTTCTGCGAACAAACAGATTTGACTATCGGAATGATGGCAGCTTCGGCTGTTCAGCTCTCATGTGGTAGTCAGTCATGGTTTCATTGCGCTCTGAATGGCGTTTGTTGGTTTTGCCCCTGAACTCTTCATGTAGAATTCAATCAAGTTAAGTGCTTTGTTAAAAAAGAATGTGATGCTTTCATCAGAGTATGCCGCTTTAAAAACACTTGAACGCTCACCAATAGGTACATTGGTTTAAACACAGGGTGTTGCGATACCGGTCAGGTTGAGAGCTCCCACAAAGGTAGCGTTATATTGAATGTGTGGAAATACAGTCATTTACTCGCGCTGACTGTGCAAATAA